>VDFB02331828.1:0-26459 GCA_007258455.2 Sequoia sempervirens | reverse complement strand
TTGTGCAGCAATGCACTTATAATGCATATTTTAGGGGACCCATAAGTGTTTGAACAAACATGTCCACCTTTTCCCTTTTGGGTATGTCAATGTGACACCGACTAGCTAGACTTATCCATTTTTTAAAGAATGGGATGAATGTCTCACCAACATCCTCTTGTGTGAGATTGCAAAAGCTAGTGATAGAGGTATCCATGTCGATGTTGTACGCATAATTTTTTATGAATTTTGTTTAAGCTCATCCCATGTTTGGATATCCTTTTGAGTGGAAAACCATTCAAGGGCAGAACCTGCCAACTTATAGAAAAAATTCTCATCATGTATGTTTTTTCATAGGCGATGTCCATACAATTGGTTGCAAATTCGTGAACATGTTCAATGGGGTTTGTCTTGCCTCTATATTTTGTGAAATTGGGTGACACATATCCCAAAGGAAATGGAGGGATGTATAAGCCCATGTCGAATGGGTATATGTTTAGATCATATGATATTTCTGATTTCTTGCCCGAAATGTGTATGTTTTGGATAGTTTTCTCTAAAACCATCAATCTTGTTTGGAAGGCATTCATAAAATGGTCATTTGTGGTCTCGTATGTTGTACCATAGGTCCCCATTTGTTGTGTGTGAATATTGGTGTATTGTGGTGGTATGGATTGTTGTGACATGTATGATGTGTGTGGATTGGCATGTTGTTGGTACTGAAAGTTAGGGTTGGGTGTATGTTGGTGAGTATAAACATGGGATGAGTAGGTTGGGATATGTCCCCCAACCATTTGTGTCGTTACTTGGGGAATATGGTGACCATGAACATTGTGATGTGCTAATGATGCCATGGGTTGTGTTTTTTCGCCACCTTGTCCAAATTGTTGGGTTTGCACAAGGGGAATGGTCAAATTTTGTCCTTGGGTTTTGATGGTATTTGACAATGTTGACGTGTTCACATTTTTTTGTTGTCCTTGAATAAATATATGTCATTTACCCCCACCCAAAGGATTTTGTGAGATACCAATGAGAGGGTATGTTGAAGGTGTACTCATGGTATTCAATGTAGATGTTATGGGGGGGTTGTTGTGACTTGAAGATGCCCCTGTCACATTTACTATCATGGTATAGAGAGGGTTTGAATAAATTTCCGACATTGTCGAGGAGCCATAGGTGGTTCCAACCGATTGTGATAGTATCATGGATGTTGTGGGAATTGTGGCCGATTGTGATCCTCCAATGGATGTTGCATTTATTGAGTTGGAGGTGTTTGGGATGTTAGCATGTACTATCGTTGTGGTGTCAAAGAAAGTATTGCTCATAGTGTTTGGAGGCTGACTATTATGGGACATGTTATGAGTGTTGTTTTCATTAGGGTCTAGAGGTGTTGATCTCAACATATTAATGTTGAATCTGTGTGGTAACTTAGCTCCTTGACTCAAGAGTATGGCTAAGTATATGTCTTTGTCATATAGGACCATTTTTTTGATGAATTGAGAGGCCTCTAGATCTTGTGCCGCTACCTCTAGGTTTTCCTCAAGTATTTGACCATATTCTTCCTTGTGCAAGAATGGTTCAAATGGACTATTTGATGAGGAAGGTATTGTTGTGAGAGGTTGATTGTTTGTATTGCCAAATGGATCATCAAAAGTCCATTTTGGGTCATATGTGGGATTATTGATAGTGGAAGTGGGGTCTTGTTGAAATTTTTCCATTTGTTGTTGTTTTTGGAGTCTAGTTTCCACCATAAAATGAGATTGCTCAAATGAAAATGACAAATAAATGCAAGGATGACACTATGAAAATTCTAAGTTCAAAATGACGACTAGGATGAATAATATTTTTGGATCTTTTTGGGAATAAAATATGCGATGTCTAAACTTATGATGCAATTTAAGAGAAGGGTACCTAAGCACTTCTAAGCTCAATATTTGTTTTCAATTTTGGTTACTAAAGGAATTTGTTGAAAAGGACAAGATGAAAAGGTCTAAATGACTAGTGAGTCTTCCTAACTAGACTATTGAGTTGGAAAATCTCACAAAAGGGACAATGACTGAAAAAGGGATTGATAACTTAGTCCAAGAGAACCTAGTTTCAAAAGCAATGACATTGCAAATTGTGCTGAGATTTTCCTAATCCAAATTATGCGAGATGTAAAACCTAGGGACAAACTAATGCCTAATGCATGCAACTAAAAAGAATGAAGGATGTAACCTATGGTGAAGAATGCAAACTAATGGTCAAAAGTTTTGAGCAATTTCAAAATTGGTTTCTGACAAAATATCCTTGGAAATAATGTTTGAGAAATGATTGACAAGGTGTAGACTTCAGATTTGACTTTGTATGAAGTTTTTAATTGTGACATGCGAATGCATCATTTGAGGCTGCGAATGTGGCACGGTTTTGCGAATGTGGCTCTTGATTTGAAAAATGCAACTGTGTTTGACAAATGCGGCTCTGTGATGTTCAAATGCATCGTGACACATGCAAATGCGGTGTTTTAGATGTCAAATGTGGTTTAACAGAGCGTTTTCATTTCAAAAAATTGATTGTGGTTCAACATATGCGACACAATTTGTTAGAAATTGAGTTTCTTGACATTTTTAGGACAAATTTGATCTGTCGAATGTTGAATGTTTTGTTCAGAAATGTGAATGTGGTGAATGCAGAAAGCACTTGAAAAGCACAATGTTTTGAATGTAAGAAATCGCACATAAGACAAGTAAAGTCCTAAAGGGCCAATAGGCCAAGGGTTTGAATACTTGATACAACCCACCTTTATATCCCAAACTGGTGATAAAAACCTTTCCTTCTTGAGAGGGGATAGCTTAGATTTTTGGTGGCATTGGCTCCCCTCCATAGCTCATTAACATCATTCGAGCACACCAAATTTGGATTCTTTGGGTAATGACTTCCCAAAAATTACTATCTCTACTCAAGAGGATTAGTAGTGAGTGTCTTCGGGCATGATACTATACCCTGCACTATATCAAGAAACGACCAAAGAACGGTTGGACACTAAGAAAAAAGGTTTTTAATACAGGAATTTCATTTGTAGGGCATGATCCATGCAGTGAGAGTCCCCTTTCAGATCCATCTCGTCAGAACCACACGTGTGATTCTTGGGCTTTCCCCAAGAATCCACTTTTATATACTGGCTGGAAGTCCCTCGGTGTTAGGGTGCTATCGGTCTGAGTCATCCTGGGGTGAGTAATTTTTTCCACCAGAATAGGCCCAAGTTCTAGAGTTATTAACCATTTATCTTACACCCAGGATTTCTCGAAAGTGCAAGGGGAGAGGATACTTCGATTACTAAATCGTGAGGGTAAAAACATATAAAAATGGGTCTAGTTTTCTGATCGCCAAGTTTTCACAAGGTGAGAGCATACTCACCTACCATTTTGCAAACACACTCAGACATAATAGAAACACAAGTTCATTTTTATTGCACCAAAAGGAAATGTGTACTATAGTAAGAAAAAGATAAGCACATTGTTTTGATGTTTAGTCTTTGACATTCGAACCTGCAAGACCACACGTTAGTAGTTTGAATGTTTTCCTTTGACCCATGAAAATTAATCGCCAAATGCTACAAATCCTAATTAGTAACACAAAACCTATGCTAGGAAGAATGCATAAAATAACCAGAATAAAAAGGACAAAGAAAACAACCAAAAAAACCCGAATGCAAATCAACAAAAAACGTTACCAGTCAAATGCGTCACGACAGAGTGAATGCATCGCTATGTGTCAAATGTGGCTCAGGAATTCAACTACGATTTTCCAGACTATGATTGCGGTATGACAGAGCTATTGCAATGTTTGGGTCTTCAAATGCATCATGATTTAAAAAAAACTACAGCATCACTCTGTACCTTCACTTGCAAAAATGATAGAAAATACACGAAACCGTACAGAAAAGAAAAAGAAACAACGTCAGGTTCACCAATGTAACTAAGGGTTATTTTTTAGGTTAGATTAAGGTTAGAAAATCAATACAAATCAAGAAACCCAAAGAAATTATAAAACACAATGGAAGTAAGAAAAAGAACAATTATACTAGCTAATCATTGAGACCTCCATGATTCATTTTTGTAACACCTTCTAACTTGTTGGTTGACGTATTGCCCTCAGATCGAACACACGAGAAATTTGGAAATAAATGTCTAAGTCCTACACCAAGCTTTGAAGGATTTGATCAAAGTCTATGTCTATGCCAATAAATGCTATGATGCATGCAAAAATTCCTAAGTATTTTAGTGTGTCAACGTGTAATCTAAAAATGAGAACAAAATAGTACTTTATAGAAAATTTCATTTTGAATGGACGTACGAGATTGACTATTAACAGAGACCTAAAATCAGAGGCTTAGATTAAATTTGATAATCCCTAATTAGGGTTAGGGAAAAATCAATAAGCGAGTGGTCAAGATTTCATTTGAGAGAATCGAATTGGCGGTGGAGAATAAATGAGCTAATTAATTCAAAAATCAAGAAGATAAGAGTTGAACTGGAGATCAAATTTGGAAAATCAAGAATTTGCTCGATTACTTGATTTTTAGAGGAAAGTTACCAATTTGAATTAAAGTAATTCAAAATATGGATTTTGTGAAATAATAAATAATTGATTTTTAGATTATTTACCAAAATGGACTGTCAGTTAAGAATGTGATGACATTTTAAATAATTTCATTTATTTAAAATGAGAGGAATATTAATTTTGACAATTAAATAATTAAAGATAATTATTTAATTTGGCAGATAAGATTAATTAATTAAATAAATTAATCAATTCATTCAATTATGACAATTAGTGACATATTAAATAAATAACTAAAACTTATTTATTTAATAATCAGGAAGAAATGACTAAAGAAGGGTAATTAAATAAATTTAGAAATTTATTTAATTAGGGGAAGACTTAGATAATTAATGATGTATTTAATAAATAAATAAAATTTATTTATTAAATAATCATGAAGAATAAAAGAAAATGAATTAATTAAATAATTATGAATTATTTAATCAATAGTCAAATGTGGACCAAGGACATAATTAAATTTCATAATTATGCTAGGATGAAAGTGGTAAAAATGAAGCTTGCAAGCTTAGGTCATTTTTAGGTGTCTACAATATGCATCCAAGTGTTTTCTCATAGTCGATCTCTCATCTTGCCAATTCTTTAGTATCAATGAGTTGTTGAGTTGTTTCCTTTAGATGACCTATTAGACCTTTCATCATGAGATAGTGTCATACTAATTTTCTCCATGTAGCATAATTATGTGGAGTTAGGAGTTCAATTTGAGATTTTCCCATTGCAAGAACACAAACCAAGCAAAAGAATACAATCAACCATTGCAAGATTACCTCCCCCCCCCAAATTACTCAATCAAGAAAACCCACCAAGCAATATCTGATTTGGCACTTTATACTTAGTGCTTTTACAGTTTCCACTTGGCAAAAATAGCGAAGTGGACTTTGATCTTGGTGCATGCAAAGGCCAAATTTGGTTGTAGAATCAAGTACAATTTTTGGTACAAAATAAGATCAATCTTATCATACCACTGAGAAGTACACAAAAAATTATGCACTTTTAAAAACAATTGCACCCAAAAATGTTACAATAGGAGCAAGATATGAGCTCCCAAAGTTCCCAAAATGAGGATGAAATAGCAACACCTATGAGAATCTGCAATTTCTGGAAAAACTAGACACCAAAACCAAAAACTGATTGCACCACTATGAAGAGCATGAAAAATTAGCCCAAAATAAAAAAAATTGCTCACAAATTGGAGGTTGTGAGCACAAATTATGAGCATTTGTAGATCAAGTGCAAAAATGAAAACTTCAACGTTGAGGGGGTAGAAAATAATCAAACCAACCACTAACATCATCAATTCTCGATGCTAAATTTGATGGTCAAACAAACATCATGATCTCTCATGGATTAAATTTGATGTCTAAATAGCCGTCATGACTTGTAATGCAATTTGACTAGAATATTCTTCCAATTGCCGAAATATGTTGACTAACTAGAATATTCTTCAATGCGTCAGTTCTTGGAATGCCAAATTTCTATTTGATTGGCTAGAATTTAGCTTTATACTATCATTTTTAAGTCAACCGGTTCACTGTATTTTGTGGGGCCAATGCATGCAAATGTGGGGGTGTCGCGTGGCAACCCACATACCTTCAAGGTACAATATGTGAGTTTGCAGACTATAAGGTCTGCAATCCACCAAAAAAAAAATTATTTATATTTTTAAATAAAATTTTCTAAAAAATGATTTGAATATATATATTTTCCTTCAAATATTTTTAGAATTTTTTTTTAAAATAGCCTAATATTTAATTATTTTTTAGAAAAATCATACCATGCGCAATTATGACGTCCTGGCGGGCTGTACAACTTCCTGGGAAAAAACATTTGCCTCACTAAACAAATGTTCGGCTTTGGATAAATTGACAGTCAATCTTAAGGTTTTTGGCCCTTCTAGATGCAATGGCAGGGTTAAATTTGACCCAAAATGCTCCAAAAATGTAGCTACCTTCTGGATCTGGCAACCAATCTTTAGCTTCAATCCCTTATAGATCTGGCCTCGTATGTCCGATTTGGATGAAAAAAAGGAAAATTTGACTTTATCAAACCTTTTAGATGCAACGGTGAGCTTAGATTTGCACCGGTAAGCTCTTATATGAACTTGCAATAAAGAGCCAAAATTGGAACACCCCCAAATCTAGTATCTCTCTTAAGAGAAAAAATCTCCAATGGCACCCAACCCACTCTGATACCATGTTAGAGCTAAGATATAGCTCTGATACCATGTTAGAATTGGCTATGGGTGCCAAGACCTAGAGTCCAAATGGAAAACACAAAGAGAGAGAATGGAATGTGACAAGAATAAAAGATATTCTTATCAATATGATTCAATGATATGATTGTTATTGTGATATAATGAGAGACCCCTTGGTTATATAGCCAATGTGAGATACAAGATGTCATAGGATTGTAATAAGTGTCTTAATCATATGACATGAGACAACTAATCACACTTACCTAGGTTCACATGTGTTGCAAGTCAAAAGATAACAACTAATGACAATTAACACCTTCTAGAAAGATTCATTCCTAGGACCTAAGTAAACTTAAAATGTGTAAATAAGTTCCTAGTAATGAATTAACCAGGTACAAGATTTTATTTACACGAACACGGATACTATTAAATCGCACTTATGAGCCAATTTTTTGTGCTTTCATCATGACTAGCTATGACTACATTTTAGAATATCATGCTCGTGTGCAACTTGGTGGCACTTCTATGTCAATTTTTCACACCTCCATTCGCGATATCGACACCCGTGTTGTCTGTTTTTGGCTTTATCATTTTGCTAACTATTTTTGGTTTTTGCATGGTTGTTTTAACATTTTAGCATTATATTTGGCCTTATATAAGACTTTTTATTCTATTATAGTTACTATCACTAGGCATTAGATCCATTTTATCTTTTATTTTTGCAAACACAACTATCACATTAAGAGGCAAGATAAAAAGAACCTGCAAATTAAAATAAATCTAAAAATTTATCTAGGTTTAACAACTCCACTAGCTATCACACTTCACATTTTTGTTTGGGCCTCTAAAATTAACCTTAAAAGGATAAAGAACACACATTTTAGTTAGGTTTATCAAAAAAAATGTTTCTAGATAAGCTCTAGTTTTATGTGCCTGCGTTGAGATTTTCAGCGCTTGCGTCAGAACTTTTGGTGCTTATAATATGGCGCCTCTATTGCGACTTATAGCACCTACATGTAGCGACCTGCTATGCATCCATTTTCTAAAGTAGCTCTAATTTTTTAGGTAGAATAGTTTTTTTTTTATTTAATCACATCTTAACATATTTTGTTTTTGAACAATCCATCAATCGAGATATTAACAATAATTTGCATTTTAAGGTAAAAATAGTTAATACAAAATCAAACTATAACCTAAAAATTGTCTTGACTAGTTTTGCAAATGCAGGCATCATTTTTGCATATTTCGACACCTTTGTCATAGGCTAGTTATTTAATCTCTTTGGTGTTGTTTCAAAATTCTATTGTTTTTTCCTAATTAATTATTTAGGAAAATATTAGTACTTTGGATCTTTTAAATAGATATAGTTAACATCATTGATATTTAGGATAAAATTGCATTATCTTATCTTGACTAGTATGCAATCACCATTTTACATAATTTTGATGCCTTTATTTTATATTTAATTTTTTTTCTTTTCTATTTTTTTGTTCCTACGTCTCCGTGTTCTGTAAAATGGTGCTTCCATTAATTTTTGAATTTTGATCATTTTTTGGGCTAAGAAGTGGACTAACAACTAGTGCAATTGGCAAGTCATCCAAGACAAGTATAATAAACTACTAATCTATGGTTTTGTAGGACGTTGGCCCAATAATTTTTTTCCACTAATTTAGGCACTAAAGTTAGATTAGAAGGTTAATGAACTTTTTTCTCATTTTTGGAAGGCTACAATAGATGTATGCTCTACCCTCACACTTAGACTGATCTTAGGGATAAAAAATCTTTGCATTTCTTCATTTTTTTTATATTGGTGTTTTAAGTAAACATAAGTTTGCTAGTTTTGTGTGTATGCTCTCCCCTTGTGCTTCATGTGATCTTGGTGATCAAAAACACCTAGCATACCTTTCCCTTTAGGAGGCCTATCTAGGGATTTCATCACCCTAGGGGACAACCTCAACCACACATACCAGCGGGGTATATAAAGGGGGGAGAACTAAAGTTTTACCTCAAACTAGTTGCATCATAATTGGAAAAGCTCCAATTTCTTAGGGTGATTTCAAGCTAGGGGTGAAGGGGTGGTCTGATATTTCAATACCTCACCGAAGTTCCTGACCCACATTTGTAATGAACTAGTGTTCATGGCTTGATCCTCACGTACCTTCGCATATATTGAGGATGCCCTAGAAAAATATTGTGTAACCTATAGAACCATCAAACATAAACTATTATAGTGCGAGGGATGCAAATTGCACCCTATAGATTTCCATCATAAGGCTCCCTTGAGTGAGACAAAAATCCTAGACATTGCATAAGCTACACGTAGCTTTCTAGGGAGAGAGTGATTTTGGTCATCCTTCCATTCTAGGAGGCCACTAGTTGTCTTCTCTCATAAAGACTTAAAGTTCATACACCTCCTTAGGTGTCCCTGCCCTTAGGTCAAAAGAGATTCCAAGTTCATGGGACCACACTAGCCTATAAACCTACTTGAGCTTAGGGTTTGTGAAAAAGTTCTTGAAGTTTCTTTTTTTTGTGAAACCCATGAAAGATGAATCAACCAAAGGGTTGAGGATTGAAATACCCTTCAAAATATTTCAAAATTGGCCAATGTGTTTTATATTTTATCAAATCTTTTGTTAAAACACCTAGGACTGTAAAATTGCACTTGTGACCAAAACTGTCACATCTCCATCAAAAAATATTGTGCATGTGATTTTGTGCTTCTATAAAAAATTGATGCACCTGCATTTCTTGAAACTAAACCTGCATCAAAATCACATAACCTGAGTCTTTTGATTTTGACCCTTAGGGCTCCCTTCTTAGTCTAACAAAATCTTCAACTCTATCATCTCCTAACCATCATTTACTGCATCATTTTTCACACCTAAAACTTACCATCATCAATCCCCCACCCTCCCCATCATTTAAATATTCCCCTTTTGACTTAGGGAAAACCTTAGAAATCCTCATCATTTTGACACCTTGGACTTGGTATCAACCCCCTTTTCTTCATATCACCATCTTGCCTACTTCATTGATTATTATTATCCAATCCAACCTTAGGAAATATCCCTTGGAAATATTCATCTAATCCTACCATCACCTTTGCAAGTCAAATTTTTCATTAGGGCTTAATATAGATCATCCATCATCCTCACTAATCTAGGGGTATCTTAAGAGCTTTCCAATCTTAAGTTGAATCCTGCGTTAGCCCATATTTTTAGATAATTTAGCCTAAGGATTTGGCTCCCTTCTGCTAAGTTTTTCAAAATCATCCTTATCTAGTATTGCTTAGGAACTTGCCTATCCTAAGTAAGGAAAACCAAAAATCATCTCATCTGGGATCTAGATTACAACTTTTGATTGCAACCTTTGGTTTTCTTACAACCAACCTAATCCAATCATCCTAAATAAATCCCATACTACCAATCCACACTAATCATCCTAAATCAACCTCATCACCAAATCAAACATCCCAAATAAATCATCATAAATCAATATTAGGACATCCTAATATACAACCTTCATCATCCAAATCTTAGTCTAAAAAATCTTAAAGAATCCTTACTTTGCATGCCAATCAGTAGATCACAAGGAAGGAAACTAATGGATTCTCAAGGAGAAGCCTTCTTCAACACCATTTAATCTCAACCACCAACACCCCATGAAGACATGGTAGATGCCCAAGAGGAGTCCCCTAGGTTAAGGGAGTTTTCTAATAATCCACACGACCAAATGAAGGAAAAGCTCCTTTTACTAGAAAATGATTATCTTGTCCTTAGCCTTATAGCACAAGGGGCTAAAATCCCTACCACTATTGATATTCTTCAAGCAAGGAGTAGTGACCCTTTTAATAACCCCTCCTCATCCACCAACTTTTCAATCATCTCCTTGGTCCACAAATTAATACCAATATTGTTGGTAGTGACATTGTTTGTCATTGATGTAAAATATGTCAAGGATATGATAGTGTTTCAAGGTACAGAGGCTTTGGTGTTTAATATTAATAGTACCTTGTTTATGAAAAAGTATTACAAATTTGCAAAGATCATTCAATGATTTTCTTTAGTATGGTGTTGAAATAGCATGGTACTAATGCTAAAGTAATGGTACTTTATATTGCTTCAAGGTACTACATGCTTGTTTCAAGGTCATGATGCTTCATGGTTGATGGAGATTGGAGATTTATTTGTCTTTGAAAATCATTGATCTCAAAGTAAAATTTCTCTTGTTCATGCTAGCTTCAAGGTATCAAAGGCATATATGTTAGACATGTGATGGTCAGGTGTTGTATTAGTGCCATGGTTTCATGTGTTTAATGTTGTTGATTTCTTCACATGTTGATAATGTAAAAAAATTAAAGGTGCTTGATCACATGATTGATTTGACACGATTGATTTGTCATTGGTAATGAAAAAGATAATTGATTTTTTCATTCAATTCATGGTGATTGAGATGTCAAAACATGGTGAAATTACTTGTTATTAAAACAATAGTGGTATCCAAGTTGTTCAAAGGCAGTGTTGATGTAAAATGAAATGCAAAATATTCATTCTTTGTCATTGATCTCCAAGGTATGGTGAGGTATTTGTGCATTCATCATGCTATTGTCCAAAATGAAAAAGTAGTAGGTTGATGATGTTCAATGGAAGGGGTTTTTACAAATGCATGGTTGGTCAAGTTAGTGATGAGCTCTTCACTCCATGTGCTTCTTACTTCAAATTCTCAAGCATATTCTAAATTCCCAAAGATCTAGGGTTTAGGGTTTTTGGTGAATTTCAATGCAATTATTTCTTTATGTTATATTTTGAAGTTGACTTATAATCATAAGTTAGAAGTCACTTAATTAACTAAATAATGGTTTTAAATGCATTTTTCACTAGCCCCTACACCTAGGGTCTACTGGTTTTGCAAGTTAAAATTTCTTAGAATGGCGCTTAAAAGAAAATCAATGGTCTTCATTCAATTGTATTTTGGTGGGTATTGAATATCAATGGAACTTATTTAAATCTAAAAATGGTTCCTTTCTTAGTTTACATTTTGATGATAATTTGAAGGGTTATTGACTTGTGTCAAGTTGGCATATGGTTTTGTAGTTGTCTAGGACAACGTAAATTGAAGATCTTAGCTAATGATTTGAAGAGTTTTTGAATAGAGGATTGGGAACTATGTGAATATGTTGAAATCTCTAACATCATGACTTTGACAAAATTAGTTACAAAGGAGAAAATATAAGCTATAGTCCATGAACTATATATTATCTCTTTCAGTAGTGTGTATGATTGTAGATTAACTCAAAATAAGGACAACATGGTGAATTCATTTTTGGAAACAAGCAACACTGAGAGGGGGGGTGAATCAGTGTTCTACAAAAAATAACTTTATTATTCTGATCTTTAATCCACTTAGAACATTCAACCAAAAGTAATATGCATAAATAGAAAGCAAGCAACCATAACACCATAACACAAGAATTTTTACATGGAAACCCTATTAGGGGAAAAACCATGATGGATGGCCAATCCACAATAAGTTTTGAGTATACCCAAAAGAAAGATTACCAAATGGGAATGCACTTGTATTCAAACACACTGACTAGAGCTCACTGCTCAAAATAGGAAGGCTCAATACCTTACAAAGATTTGGATTTGATCCAAGAAAGTGAACTAAAATATTAGCATCTATAAATGCTTTATTACAGTTCCTATTAAGCTTTGATGTCAATCTTTTGACCTTCTGACTGATACTCAACTTCTACTCTGCTCTACTCAGGTTTGTACTAGAAAATATTTATGTGCAAGTGAAACTGCACATGATATCACTCTAACACTCTTCTGATATTCAAAACATACATTAATACACCTTCATATATCAAAGTAGTATGATTGATCATCTATATATATCTGTGGATAAGGATTTAATTTCTACAAGTCAGCTCAATAAAACTTAGAGATATTTGCAACTTTTCAGCACAAATCATAAATAAAATACAATTCCCATCCACAACGGCTGGCTACGAATTACCTTGGACCCAAAACATAATGACCAAATACAAAGATAATCAAATAAACATTCCTTGATCATCTGCAATATATTTTATCAACTAAGTCGGCCCAAAATACTGATAAACAGAGAATTTCCAACTAGATCTCCAAACTCACACAAGACTTAATACAAGGCACTGATATTTTTGGACAACACATTAGATGTACTAATAGACCTCCAATGAAATCCACAATGCAAAATAACAACTAGAAATTTTTACGTTAACCGATGATCACCAAATTGTCAGATGCTTTGTTCTTCATGACTAACTTCAATCTGACTGCCAGTGGGAGTAAATGATGTCATGCGGATCTGACACCGACTAGAGTTTCCATCAATGACAACACCAAAGCATAACTACAATGTCTCTTGCCAACAATCTCCCCCTTTGGCATTGATGGCAACACTTAGTGAAAAATGAGTTGGTGTCAAATCAAAACCAACATGAGTTACACTACTATTACAAAACTTTAAAAAGGAACTTTGACCTTAAATAAAACTCCCCCTATGATGACTATACACTTCCCCCCTTTGACATCAATGGAAAAAACTAGGGAAACCTAAACAAAATTTTAAAATTGTACAGTACCTTACATGAGACTGAAAATATTTGCAAAGTCTTGCTTCAACACTCTCAAATTATCACCACAAACCTTTTTAAGGCTTTTTCAAAACTATTATGTGACCACACATCAAATACGATTGAGCTTCTACAGTTTCAAGATTCTCTAGGTCACTAACTACTACAACAATGTTTTCTTCCTTCAAAGCACTCATCATTATCTCAATCTTCAGACAAATTTTTCCTTTGAGATCACTAACTCTCCCAACAATCTTGTCATTTTCATTCTTTAAACATTTTATTTTGTCAAATAGACCTGTTACTTGACCTTCTTGTTGAACCACATCACCAGCTAATGGATCAAAGTGGCAGAAATAGTAGCTAACTAGTTTTCTAGATACTTCACCTTTTTCTCATTACCTTTAGTAAACTCTGTGAGACTTCGGAATCTTCCCACTCACCTTTTCTTGAGAAATTGATGCAACCTTCATCATCTGAATTGGGGACATAGTAGATAGATTGATTGAACTTTCATCCAATTCAGGATCAAAATCTTCCTGTTGCACCATTAGAGATCTCTTCACTGCCTTGGCAGTGTCTCTTGCCTCCACTCTGATTTCTTGAACCTTTTCTTAATCAGCCTTTGGTTCTTTTGATACTGTTTGTGAATTTTTTTTAGGCACTTCAACCTCTTCATTTTGCACCACCTTCTCCTCAACTAATACAACCTTAGGAACTACAGTTTCCATAGTTGTCTATGTATTCTCCACACTACGAGGAATCAAAATATCCTCTACTTTTGGAGGATTAGATACATTCATATTCTCCTCATTCACACCCTCTTCTTTATTTTCCTCCTCATTCACTACCTCATTTTTTGGAATATTTTCAGTATATAGTTCCTTAATGTTGATCTTGTTCTTTGACAAAAACTCTTCCAGAATCTCCCTAGTTTCACCAACCATAACATTAGTTTCACCAATCACGAGTTTATTCACCCTTGTCTTGCTCTTGAATTCCTTTTTAGCTTTTTCAAGGAGTGAATCCATCTCCTCAATTCACATTTCTGGACATAAATCTGCAAGAACTCTCTTCCTCATATTTTCTTCTTCTATTCTAGCACTTAGTCTTCTTGACTCCAAGATACCATACAAACTCTTGGGTCAGCCAGACATAATCTCAACAAGAAATTTGTTGAAAATGTTCATATGTTTTATTGTGGCTTCCTCTAGAACTCTTTGAATTGATTCATCAAAAGTTTCATAAAAATCATAGAGGGGCTTGAGATTACCATCCTTGACAATTGCATTCTCAACTTCATCAATTTTCATACCAGGTTTAACAATTTTAGCCTTCTTAACCTTCTCATCTTTGTTGGAAGGTTTTAGATTGACAACCTGAGTTTCAATAGCCTTTACTTCTTTCAAGATTTCTTCTGATTTAGTTTCCTCGTCTTCTGAAATAGGCTTATATGCTCTTGTACTTTTATTCTTCTTCCTTTTACCAGAAAGCCAGTCTTGAGTTGGCTTTGTTGTAGGGGAACTCCTTGTAGTTCTAGTGCGGGAAGAGGATGCACTAGGACTGGTAGACTCTATTTTTTCTTTCACTTTTGCTGCTTTTTCCTCATCTCTCCTCCTTGCTTCTCTCAAATATTCTATAGGAAAACCCATCCTTTCTACAAAAGCTTTTGACTCTTTTCTTACTCTCCTAATTATCACTGGCTTTCTCAGCTCCTCATGAACTTGCATACTCTTCTTTGCATAAGATCCAAACCTCTCTTCTTGCTGATCCAGAGGTGAGTTAAAAAAGTGTTCAACATACATCTTCAAAATATTTTCTTCTACTTCGTATCCCATTGGCATGATCCAGACTATTCTGGGATCAACAACTTCCATATGACATTGGTCAATATCCACCATGAAGCAGATAGTGTCTTTGTACTATTCCACAATTGAAGTGGGAATTCTTTCCATGACATGCATCATATTTTGGAAGCTTTTGAAGTACCCCCAAAGGGTAGTGTTCATGACTTGATGATCACCCATTCCAAATAACTTGTTCCTTATCTAAACAACTACATGCTCATCATTTTTCCAAACTACTTTCCCAATGCCTGGAACCTCATTCATAAAATAGAAAAATAAGCACAATAGAAAATTACCATATTTGAAGGTATTCTTCTTGTCTTTCTTGATTTTTCTTAGATTATCCATCAATTGACTTCTAAGTTACACACAAATCATAATATGCATTTTGCTTTACCATTTCATAAGTTGCATAGATGGTCATACTGGATACAAAATTATCCTGACTAGAATGTGTAGATAGGACTTAAAAATCAAATAGGTTAAAATGCATTGAAGACAATAAAAAAATTAAATCATATCAAGCACGATAGAGTATGAGGCAATATGAAAATCAAAATAAGAAGCAAAATGCAAACCGATCTCCACGCTAAACTCGATTTATCTCCATTGCATTTCTCCACCTACACAAGGATGCAAGATTTCGAAGGTTGATTATTGAAGGAATGTTGGTTGCTCAATTCTACAAAGATAACGATGTGATGAAGGTGATAGGATGAAGATGGATAGACTGATTTGCAAAAGTGAAGATGCTAGAAGAAGATTTGATCAAATGGCTTGTGAAAGGTTAGATTTATAGATTTTTTGAAGGCAAAAGCTTAGTTGGAAAAGATCAACGGTTGAGATTCAATCTAGTAAGATGAACGGTAAGAGATTTTTGAAAGTTGAGAGAGAGATAGAAGGTTTCCTCTTCTTCAATTTTTCTCATTCAGATCCGAAGGAAGGTTGCCGTTTTGAAGAATGAGTTGAAATGAATTTTTTATAATGTAGAATATTTTAGTTCGCATAATTAGTCATTTAATTATGTGTGAGAGATGATTTTAGAAGGTAATTAAATATGTAAAATATTTAATTATTTGTGGAGTGAGAAAAATATTAAATTAAATATTTAATATTTAATTTAACTATGAGATGAAGGGGGTGTTCGGAGGAATATTCCCTTATTTGAATTCAAATATTCAAATTTAGAATAAATGATAATTAATATAAATAAATTATAAAATTTATTTAATTTAATTAAGAGGAATATGGAAGATGGTAATAATTAAATAAAGTTATTTATTTAATTAAGTAGAAGAATTAGAAAATGAACAATATAAATAAATAATTAAATTTATTTATATGTACATTGAATTACATATTTAACTAAATAACTTGTATTTAATTAATTACCAGACTTATTATAATGTGACTATTTTTAGGTGCATACATTTTGCCCCTCTTTGAGATGATGTTCGAGATGATGAGATTTGTATCGAGTAACATCATTTCAAAGAAGTTAAGGTATGGATAGAGGAGAATGGATAATGATAGAAAGATAGGATGATGGAATGATGATGCCCCCTCGAGAGGATAGGCGAGTTGAACAAACATGGGTAGGCTCTCGAAATGAAATGATAAAGGGAGGGATAAGACGAATGATGTAAGATAGGAAGTGGATGAAGGAGGTGAAAGATACGTTATGCTACAATGAAGGTCAGCAACCATGATGTTTGATATAGCACTAGACGTTATGCACTAAGATATAAGGACCAAGGTGACAATGTAGTCTCGTGCTCCAAGCATAATACAACTTGTCTAGATGTATGAGGAAGCAGGACTTAGAGCATTAAATTCCTAATGCACAAAAGGTATGATATGACCTAGATGCAAAGGATAGTGCAAAAGCTACTCCTACATACACAATATATGAATATTAGTTGAGAATGATCTAGATGCAAATGAAAAATGAAAATGATAACACACACAAGAAAGCAAGCAAGCATGCACAAATGATGCAACAACAAGGAATTTCCTCATTCAAATCAGAACCGCTGATTGATTGATTGATTTGATGATGATGATAGTAAGAAGTCATTGTGGAGAGCTTACATGTCCCTAGAGCAACACAAGGATGATGATAATTGATTGATTGACTAGTTGATTTGGTTTACGACAAGATTAGGATCAAGACCAAAGGATGTGATTAGATAATTTGACAAGATTGATTGATTTGATTGGTATGGATTAAGGATTGACTTGAATTTGGATATTTGCTTGGATTGATTTGATTGATTTGATTGGATGCAATGGTTTTGATGAAGATGATTGATTTGGTTGAATGGTTGAATGATTGGATTGAGGTGATGATTACAGATGAATTGAAGAATTAATTGATGGATGGATTTTATTGTTGATTTTGTTGATATTTTATTTTTAAAAATTTTGGGGATATTTTGATTTTTTTGGATTTTGAAATGTTTTGATTTTTTGGACTTTTGAATGTTTTGATTTTTTGGATTTTTGAACACTGTTTGATGTTTTTGGATTTTGAAATGTTTTGATTTTTGGATTTTGAAATGTTTTGATGTTTTTGGATTTTAGAAATGTTTTGATTTTTTTGGATTTTTTAGATGTTTTGATTTTTTATTTATTTTTGAAATGTTTTGAGGTGTGAAAGGATGAAAATTTGAGTAGCCTTTGTGCTAGATACCAATGACAAGGGGAAAATCAAGTCTAGGTGTAAGGGTGGGTGATGTGATAAGGGATAAAAGGCTCATGATAGATGGATGGATGGTATGGATAAGTCATAGTGAATGGAATTGATGTATGCATCATACGAGAGCAAGGATGTTATTTCCAAAGACTATGCCACATAGGAATAACATGCCCCATTCTAGGTACAAGACTTAGGATATTTCATGACAAAGCTTATGACAATAGGATAATGATAGGCTTGTTTGGAAGGATGAGGTATATCAAGAGATACCCAAGACATGTTTCAACATTTTTCCCCTATATCTTCATCAAGATCAAAAGAAGAAGGGTGGATGAATTGACTCGATATGATAGGTATGTATGAATAGACTTAATATGATGGCTAAAGATGGTAGGTAGGATGGGAACGATATGACATGAAGATGATAGGTCGGATAGATAAGACATTGTGCCCCAAGTGTAAGTGACATAGAATATCAATCTACACATGACGTCGATTTGCTAGGTTTTCATCATGGTACTTATCTAGGGTGCCTGTTTACTAGGTTTTCACCGTTGGATGAAAGGATTTCTCTTTGCTTTTTTTTTTTTTTGAATTTTTGGATAGGATAAGGGGAATATGGATAGGAGGGACTCACATGTCTAGTGGTATGAAAGATGGTAGTCCCACTAGATATGGATGCCATTGCATGGATCATGTCAAATGTCATTATGCTCATAGATGTTGGTAAGGGATGACATGAAAGGGATGGATTAGGTAGATGGCGGATTATGAAAGGCTTATGCAAGAATGGATGGGGAATAATGGATGATGATGTGGATTGAATAGGACTTATGCAAAAGGATGGATGAAAGTTTTATGCAAAAGCATGGACCATAGGAAGATGGTGGGGGAGATATGTAGGATAATGTGTGAAGGATGAGGAGATGGAGGTATGTGGAATTGTTGTGAAATGGAAGGGAACCATGACCAATGGTTGAACACACTGTGATAAACGTTGAAGATTTTGATGTGGATGGGGTGTAGGAAGCAATGGAGATGTTTTCTTAGGAAGTGGTGGATGAAGTGATTTAGGTACCACATGGAATTAATATTCTTATGACTTTTATTTGGCTTGTGGGTTTTAGGAATTTGAGACTTTTGAATGGAATGAGAATGTGGGGTGGAGGTGGATGGTTGGGATTTTTGTGATGTGAATGCCTCATTTGACTTGATTTCTTTTTTCTTAGGTATCCAAGCCATTTTAGTTTTGGAATTTTCTTTTGGAGGTATGGGCTTATATAGCCTTATAGATGTACTTGGCTTTGATATTTTGTATTGATGTCCTAAGGCATGACAACCCTTAGAATTTTTTACTTTATAGGTAGAGGCATTGAAATTCTTTCTTTTGAATCTCATGGGTATGGTGGAATGGGTGGAAGCTTTATGCTTATACAATATGTGCTTTTTTGGTCATGATTAGGAATGTTAGGGTATTTGTGGATAAATGGATAAAAGGATTGGATGGTAGGGATATTAGGTGTTGGAAGTACTGGTGGTAAAGTTGATGGTAGGAAATTAGGAGTTGGAAGCAATGGTGGCAGATTTGATGGTGGAAGGTGTATGGTCATATGCTTTTGAAATTTGTAGGATGATGGAGGTGGAATGGAAACATATGTTTTAGGTGTATGATAGGCTTCATGATGGAAAGTGGAATTAGGATGTATGTAGGAAGTACCAACATATTTAGGTTTTTTTCCTTGGGGTGTATGTCCAAGGCCATAAGAGCATGG
This sequence comes from Sequoia sempervirens, assembly GCA_007258455.2. Lineage (NCBI taxonomy): Eukaryota > Viridiplantae > Streptophyta > Pinopsida > Cupressales > Cupressaceae > Sequoia > Sequoia sempervirens. Next base: position 6,745 of record VDFB02331828.1, on the reverse strand, counting down.
AGGGACTTTGACATGGATGGGCTCCAAAATACCTTATTCATGAAGGTCTATACCTTTACCTTGGTGGTTCATATTTTGGATTGTGCAATGGATAATGGGACTAGGTGTAGGTGAAACACTAGACATGAGTTCCTTATTAGATGGAGAAGATAATGGTTGTTATTTTTCTAAGGAGGAACATTCATGAATGAGAGTGGAAAGACCAATAGGATATGATGGAGGACTTGCAATGGGGTCAATAATGGGTGATGGGGGATCATTAGGATCTTGATGAGCATTGCATTCACTTAGATCCAAGGAATTTGTTTGATATTCTATGTGTGTTGGGGAGGCATATGTCTCATCATGGGAAGTGGATTTTTGTGTATCATGGATGGGTGAGGTGGCAAGGTCTTGACCATGGAATGCATAAAGTTGGCTAAGGGGATCATCATGGTCTTCTTGATCATAAAAGGGGTCTTGATCAAATATGGAAGATTGATCATGAATAGTATTAGGTATGTTATGAATGGAATCATTAGGAGGGTGTTGGTCTTTATGTGGATAATGGGGTAATGTTTCCTAATGTTTAGGATTTTTCTCTTGACATACCTCATGACTTATTTGAATGGAGGTGGAAGGGGATTTCTTGTGGAGAGACTTGACATGTTCTTGATGGTCAACAACATAGGAGCATGATAGAGGGTGACTTGGAATTACAAGGGGAGACTCTTGAATTGGATCAAGTGGTTGTGAATGACATGGCTGGCTTGAAGGACTTGGCATGATGTTTGAGGATTCTTTTGTATGTTCAGGTATATGAGTTGGATGACATGGCGATGTTTGATTCCTTGCTAGTAGCCCTTGGGTCACATCCTTTGTAGGTATAGGGGTGGAAGGTGTTGGCTTAGGGTTTTGATTTTGATTAGATGATGGTGTGATAAAGTTATAGGGTGCATGTGCTAGATTGGTATTCCCCTTGTCAACAGTTGCATTAGAATATGAGGAAGTTTGGCGTTGTTGCAAGGTAGAACTTAAAGTCACATGTGTTTGTTGTGATGTGGCATTGACATGTGAAGGGGTGGATGGATTATATTGGTATGAGGTGCAAGTGTATGAAACCTTAGGTTGAGGTGGCATTGGTTGATAATGAATGGATAGGGGATGATGTGGTGGTTGTTGGATTTGACAAGTGGCAATGAAATGATTGGCTTGAGCTAGGAGGTGTTGGATTTGAGGTGATTTAATTTGTTGAAAATATTGAAAGATGGTTTGAAGGCTTTGTATGGTTTGGTGGTCTAGGGGTTGGGGTATTTGATGAAGTTTCTGAAGGAGGTTTCGAAGTTGGGATGCTAGGGATTTTTTTTTGAATGTGGGCATGGAGTCACACATGTGTGTAAGCTCTTGCACATCGATTTGTTCCTCAAAGTATGCAACATTGTTTATGTCATTATTAGAGGTGGTAGGAGAAGCCCCTCAAAGTCTTATTTTATGTTTTGGTTTTGTTTCAAGATTTGAACTAGAGAAAGAGACTCCTTGAATTATGACTTCAGGCTTAGGTTTTGTCTCATGATTTGGCCTAGAGGGATAGCCCCCTTGGATTATGATTTTGGGCTTATGATTAGGATTGGGCTTGTTTATGATTACGACCATTTTGACAAGTAGTGACTAGGACTTTGTTGGTGATGGTGATAATGTGGAATGATTAGATTGGATGACTTGATTGATTAGGATGAAATGGAAAGGATGTGAATGTGTTGGAAGAATGTGTAGAGTGACTTGTCTTTATGTGTTTGGTGTTTAGATTGATTTCGCAATGTTTAAATAAATGAGCACACATGCACACACATGAATCAAATACGCAAGACACATAAGCAAGTTTGAATTTGAAATTATGAATGTGATTATTAAGCACACACTTGAAGAAGACACATCAACAAGTCCTAGAACTAGTCAAGTGGGTATGGCCAATTTGGTCTCAAGCTAATCTACACAAGGTTGACTAAGGATAATTTGAAAGAAAAATCCTACCACATAGCCGGGAGAAAGGGGTAACCCACCCTTCACCTTCACTTCCCAAAGGTATAAAGTTCTTTGGGGCTTAGCCAAGAGTGACAAGATTTTAACTCCAAAACAAGCATGTCTTTCGATTCACACTTTGATTGAGGCCATCCCCAAGGGTGATGAAATCCCCTAGCAGGCTTCCTAGAAAGGATTTGACAAAATAAAACCAAGTGAGGTGTTTGTGATCACACACACACTTGATTCACACTCACAAGTATTAATCGACCCTTAAAAAATTGAAATGTGTGTAAGAAAGAAATGAAGCACTCATTATTTTTAGATCCAAATCAAATGTGTAGGAAGATAGTGGTTAATTTTAGACCCGATTTTTTATATATGATTGAAAACAAGATTTTGTTTTAACAGCCCAAATCCAAATGTGTGACAAACAATGATTAAGAGGTGAAAGAGTAAACGAGTGCACCTGGTTATTTTCCGCTTTCCAAATTGTTGTTGTGAGTGATATTGCTACTACTAGAGCTTCTTATGATCACCTACAAGATCAAAAATAATAATATTATAATGCAGCCAAAGAAAAACAAAAACAAGCTTATTAGAAAATTGCAATTTCAGATACATGTTTTTGACATAGCCGAATTAGATTTTATTATTTGACAATTTCATTGATCTAAAAAATGAAAACTCAAAGAAGAGATCCCTACCAATTTTCCGAGAGGTTTCAAGAAATGTAAAGAAGTCAAAAAAATTCCCTATTTTGCTCTCAGAAACACGGATTTATGAAAACTATATAGAAAATGAAGATCGATTTTTTTCTCATTGTATTTGACTTTTAAATTAAATCTGTAAAACATAGACCCCAATTATAATTTAAAGGTTTTTCTAGAAATATAAAAAATTCTAAAAAATTCATCGATTTGCGTCCATAAAACTAATTTTATGAAAAAACATAAAATTATGATAACTCCTACAAAAATGATGATAAATCCTTAATTTTTTTACTGTAGCCTCTTGAGATGATGTAAATTTTTTTTAAAAAATATTGTATAAATATTCATAGCTATGTAGAAGATATTAAGAAATTGGTAAAACTTGTGTTTTTGTCCAAAAACTGGCAAATCTGCAACAAAAAGTCAATAAAACCTGCAAGTAGATATTAAAAATGGGGCAAGGCCCCACGGTGGGTGCCAAAATGTAGATAGTATATAAAATTAATATGTTTAAATGCATTGAAGACAATAAACAAATTAAATCCTATCAAGCACCATAGAGTATGAGGCAATATGAAAACCAAAATAAGAAGCAAAATGCAAACCGATCTCCATGCTAAACTCAATTTATCTCCATTGTTCTTCTCCACCTGCACAAGGATGCAAGATTTCGAAGGTTGATTGTTGAAGGAATTTTGGTTGCTCAATTCTGTAGCATAACAATGTGATGAAGGTGATAGATGAAGATGGATAGATTGATTTTGGCAGAGTGAAGATGCTAGAAGAAGATTCGATCCAAATGGCTTGTGAAAGGTTAGATTTATAGATTTTTTTGAAGACAAAAGCTTAGTTGGAAAAGATCAACGGTTTAGATTCAATTTGGTAAGATGAATGGTAAGAGATTTTTGAAATTTGAGAGAGAAATAGAAGGTTTCCTCTTCTTCAATTTTTCTCATTCAGATCCGAAGGAAGGTTGCCGTTTTGAAGAATGAGTTGAAATGAATTTCATAATTAAATAAATTAATTTATTTAATTATATGTGAGGATGAAATTAGAAGTTCACATAATTAAATAAGTAATATTTAATTATGTGTGAGAGATGATTTTAGAAGGTAATTAAATATTTAAAATATTTAATTATTTGTGGAGTGAGAAATGGTATTAAATTAAATATTTATAATATTTAATTTAACTATGAGATGAAGAGAGTGTTCGAAGGAATATTCCCTTATTTGAATTCAAATATTCAAATTTAGAATAACATGATAATTAATATAAATAAATTATAAAATTTATTTAATTTAATTAAGAGGAATATGGAATATGGTAATAATTAAATAAATTTATTTATTTAATTAAGATGGAAGAATTATAAAAGTGAACAATATAAATAAATAATTAAATTTATTTATATGTAGATTGAATTAGAGATTTAACTAAATAACTTGTATTTAATTAATTACCACACTTATTATAATGTGACCATTTTTAGGTGCATACAAAATGATATATCTTGTAACCAGTGACCATTGATGTGAATTTGATATCCACTTCAACAATGTATTCTATTGGCATTGCCCTTCTATCCCATTGTGCACCTATTTCCTCAGTAACCTTATCATTCTTCACGAATTTCAAGACTAGAAGTCTACTGGTGGAATTTAGACCTATTACTACACATATAGCCTCCTTTGATATTTTGAAGGGTATTTTTAGCCACATGAATTCATCATGAAAATGGCTCAAAATGTATCTCACCCATTCATTTTCCTCAAATATGGGAAATTTCACAAACTGCGCAAACTTCTTTGTTTCTAGGGTTTGAAATTGTAGCTTTACAATAAAATACTCTCCAACTATATGATAGGAATATAGATTCATTATTTGAGAGGTGCCTAAATCTTCAATGTTTGCATGAATATATGCCCTAATATCTTTAGTGTGGAAAACTCCGTACGACACAAATGAAAATGCACTGAGAGGCTCAATATCGAAAAACTTATAAGTGTGCCATTTAAACTTAGGACAAGGTTTGTCCTTAACTTTAACTACCAAAGGAGTCGACACTCTTGAAAATTCACAAATTCATAGTATTTTTGATAAATACCTTTTCATTGGATTGAGGTTTGATCGTAGATTCTTCTTCGCACTTTGAATTCTTCCACAATTCAACAAATTTCACTCCAAAGCTTCTTCAAACTGCTTTCCTCCAAAGTGCAATGTGACAAATGAAGGATAGGAGTGGATTTTTATCATTCAAAAACTAACCTTTTTAGTCACAATAAATGCCTTAACCCTAGTACATCTGGTTACTTTGTTTCATGCACAAAGATAGATAAACCTTCTACAGATCTTCTATACTACATAATACCTTCTTAAATTGGTTGAACAACATATGAAAAGCATTGATCCACCTACTGGACTGGTCCACATTCCAATACCAATTTCCTATAGGGGGTTAAAGGATTTTTTTGATAGCTCCCCCTAGGCCAAAGGACTACAACTAATTCCAAGAGGAATTACCAAAAGAAAACTCTAGTGTAGGCACATTTTCTTTAGCAGAGGGTTCCTTCTTCACCCATTTCTTCTGCATCTGCCTCTTGATCACATCTGTAGTTATTTTTCCTTTTCCTTTAACATCCTGTTGTCTAATTTGTTTTACCATACCTCTTTTGTTCCAACAAAATATAGTAGTATGACTAATTTTTTTGCAATTGTATCACACAACATTTCTTTGGTCAGACCAGTTGTTCCACTAATTTTTCCTTGATCTACATGTGTTAGAAATATTCCCAAGTCTATTGCATGCATAACATCTGACATCTCTATGAAAGTTATTCATCACAACTCTACATTCATTTGATTTATGACTAGACTTGTTACAATTAAAGCATTGACCTAAAAATGATTGTCCACTTTGATTCATCTTGCTTCTGCACTAAGAAGCCATGTGTCTGAACCTATTGCAAGTAAAATAGTAACCATTGAATCTATGAGCATTCAGTTGTCTTACTAGATTTCTTCTAGCTCTATTCATCTGATTTCCTTGCCAAAATCTTCCTTGTCCGAAATTCCTTCATCAAGATCTGAAACTATCACCTTCCTCATAGCCAAGACCTCCCTTGTCACCATCATTCCTTTGAACTTTAATCAGTTCATCAAGCTTGACTAAGCTTTCTTTGAATTTTTCTTTGTATGCATTTGCAATAGTAAGTTCATTTATGAGATCATCAAGTTGTTTTTCAAGTACTTCCTCATTATTTTTAGATTTTTCCAATTCATTGTCTAATTGGATGCATTGTTCAGATTTTTCTTTAAAGGATTGAGAAATTTTTTCTTTATTCTTCTTTCTATCTTCAATCTCCTTGGTCATCCTCATCATGATAGATTCCATTTCTTGCTTCAAGACAACATTTTCTATGGAAATTTTTTCACATTCTTTTTTTTTCTCCTTTAAAGCATGATTGAGTTGTTCATCATCAATGCTTTTTTTCTTCTACTTGAGCTGATCACATAATTCCTTTCTTTTCTCCCTTGATTCATTTATCTTTTCTTTCAATGATTGGATAAATTTTTCTGCATTCTCAAGATTTTCTTGTAGTTCTCAGTTCTTAGATTTTGATTGGTCAAGATCATCCAAGGCCACCATAAGTTGATGTTGAAGACTACTTGTATCCATTGAAAAAAATATCCAAGATCTCCCCAAGTTGTTAGGCTTCTTTCAAGGAACTAAATCTAATACCAATTGTTGGAAACAAGCAACACTGAGAGGGGGATGAATCCATGTTCTGCAAAAATTAACTTTATTATTATGATATTTAATCCACTTAGAACATTCAACCAAAATGAATATGTAGAAACAAAAAGCAAGCAACCATAACACAAGGATTTTTATTTGGAAACCCTGTTAGGGGAAAAACCACGATGGATGGCCAATCCACAATAAGTTCTGAGTATACCCAAAAGAAAGATTACAAAATGGGAATGCACTTGCATTCAAGCACACTGCCTAGAGCACATTACTCAAAATAGGA
>VDFB02331827.1:50578-73972 GCA_007258455.2 Sequoia sempervirens | reverse complement strand
GTTCATTATTTCTGTTCATTATATTATATTTTTGCTGCAGCTGACCATATGGGGATTTAAACAAATGATATAATTATATCATTTGATGCATGCTGTGCATACATAAGGATAACATTTCCCTTCCATAAATTATGAAGGGAATATAGGATTGAAGTCAAGTAATATATATTTTTATTTTTACATGCCAAAGAACAAATACTTGGGAATTTTTGATAGCATTGGTCTTGACATCATTTAGAAGAATTCATTATTATAGTTAATCCGAATGACTAAATTAGTTGGACCCCTCTCAAAAGAGATGGAATTAGAACGTTTAAGGGTGAAAGTTGTTCCCGTCTTAATGTCATAATCAAATCACATGCTTTATTTTGGTTGATGGTGTTTTTTTTTTAACTCCTCTAATTCCAGTGCTTACTAATGGATTTCATTAACTAAAATGCACAGTAATTAAAAAAAAACTTCTCCAACACTTGTTTTACACTAACCTTTCTCCAGGAATACATGGCATCAAGGATTTAATTTGAGCTTGCCCTAATTCTACATCTAGCCTAACAAACCCCGCCAATAAAAAAATTAAATGTTTCAAGAACAACTATTCTTATTTACTTTACCCCATTATCAGACATGCTGAGAAAATAATATAAGATGAAAATAAATGATTTTGTCTTTTAATAAAGCACAACGCTGATTTTAACCAACTTTACTATGGTAGTTGGTACCCTTTTAGCATCTCTAACCTCACGCCCATAAACATTTATGTAAATAAATTATTCATTGCACATTGGAAGATTTCAACAGCTTTACTTACCTCTTTTCTCAGCCCATACGTGTCACCTACTAGCCCATACGTGGCACTTTAATTTCCTCTTATATCTACCCTAGTTTCTACGCCTGCCTTTTCATCTCTCAACCCTAAAGTTTTCCTCCTATTCTTTACTTGACATAGCAGGCAGACAGGCAGGTCATGGCAGCGACATCTCTCAGTAGGAGGGCATGAAGATAAAATTATTTTAGAATAATCAAAAAGGAGTATGGGATGCCTCAATGCTAAAGGGGTGGTGGTTTAGTTTAGGTACTGCAGGTTTGATGAATCATTTTTTTGGCAGCCCTGCCATACCTTCCCTACATTGACTGTGCAAGGAGAGGCATACCACTAGGGTGTCCTCAAGGACTGTCAGCTTTATGGAGAGGTGCTACTCCCTACTGAGGCCTCTTGCCAGGCAAATCACAGTTCATTCATTATGCCTCTACTTATTAAATTTATTCCCTTGGTCTCTTGGATGCACTGAGGGGACGTAGGATATAGTTTCTCCTTTATGCAAGTCCTAGCTCTGTTAATGCCTTTAATTCATTGCTTTAATTCCTTTCATTTTTAATTTAGATCTTTTCTTTCTTTTCTTTTTTTTTTTATTAATTCTAGATATGTGGGAGTGATCCACTTTCCTAAGGTGTGAATTGCAAAGGCCAACACCATGAAATACCGCAACCTCCTCTAGGCCCCAGTGGGGTTTTTTACATTTTATTTTATTTTACCCTGGATCTTGTTTACATAATTATGAAATGCACTAAATTTGCCTCTGTTTGAATCTGCAATCTTTTTTTTATTTAAATGGGTGTTTAATCATACTTTTCTTGCAGGAGCAAAAAGGAGATAAAGTAAAACAGAGCAACTGCACTGTAGTTGAATACCTACTTAACCCTTTTACATAAGATTTATCAATGCTCTCACTCACCCAGAAAACTAATAGTCTTACTTGCATAATCAAATAATAAATTCAGCATGAACACCTGAGGAGGTAAGGAGAGGAACACAGAGGAGGATACATTTATTCCCATTGTCTTTCTGTTCTTAGGGGAACATCTAAGTATTTTCAAATTTACAGTCTTATTGTAGTTTCCTTTCCTTGAAGGTCACCAATATGATGTATAGACTCAACTTCATGGAATCCCGTGCGATAGAACATATGCATTGCCATACACTGCTCATCTTACATATTACAATTTTATTGTAGCTTTCTACAGTACATGCATGATAACTATTTATTGGACTAATGCATAGCATTGTTTCAGCTGAGCAGATGTTGAAGAAATTCCAGCTATAGTTAACAACCTGCAACTCGAACCAGCCAAGCCAATGGGAGGGAAAAGCTCTCCACCCTTCCATATTGGCATCATCAAGCCACAGGGGCTCTAGCCAACCCCCGAGCCAAGAGGAATCACCAAGGACCCTTACATTAGATTTTTGGAACTAGAGATACGATGAAAGCAGTCAGATTTATGCAACTAGAGATACGAAGAAAGCAGTCCAATAGGTTTCTACACAACAAGGGTTCATTGTGGATTCAAGCATAAAATGCACAACAACACAAGAAAAAGATTACTATCCCCATAGGAAGGCCCTAATTTCTTACAAGCCTCATTCCAGCATCATACTCTAAAGCTCATTACTCCTTAGCACTTGCCTTTGCAGCAATAAGAACTTACAACACATATATAATTCTTGCAGAAATTTGCAATCACAATAACAACAGTTTAAGCATAAGATTCCTACCTCTTATTTAGCATTCTATCCATCTTCCTCCTCTTGCGCCCGTGAAACTTTCCCCTCGCCATCCCCCCCTTAAAATAAAAACTGAATGGCCTTTTTATCCTTCCCCCTTAAAGCCCTAACCCTAAACACTTGGGTGGGAGTTTCAAAATTCACCCGATTCCCCTTTTTATACCATTTACTACCCTTTAAACATGACCTACTGAGTTCCCTACGGGTTACACTTTTTGCACACATGAATAAACATTTGAAAACACTTTTATTTCTCCTAAATTTAAAACAATTAACAGTCCGCACAAGACAACAACACTTCACAATCACATAAATAACATATAAATTTCACATTGTGAAGGGGGAATAATCAGGGTCCTGGTGATCCTCTCGCCTTCCATTGACCGTTAAATAATCCTGCACACTTTTTCCACTGTCAATATTCCAAAATGAAATAATTTAAATGACATTTTAAAAATCAAACTATTACTTGAATATTAATCAAATTTTCTTACCTTGATCATGCTTATCGTATGTTGCTCAGATGATTATAATCCAAAATCTCCAATGTTGAAGCACAACTTCTTGCCACTACATGTTAGCACTTTATGATGCTAATTGTATCCATACTAGATTAAATTTAGTATGCTTAAGTAACTTAGTCATCGATAGTCAAAAATTTATCTGAATGCCCAAAAAACATTCTTCCACTATAATTCCACTTTTACTTCTAAAAATGGCCACTAAGATGGAGTTATTTCATTAACAATTTAAATGATAATTCACATGATCATTCTTTGACCAACTACAACATAACTATATATATATTCTCTAGTTAACTCGCTTCTATAGATATTATTTAAATTTGCAAATATAAATCATTTAAATTCACAACTAGTTGGTCTATCTAAGAAAAATATTAGCTCTAGGGAGAACATAATATATTAAAAATAACATTTCAAATAACTACTTTAATGATCTCAAGAATTTGCACTGCAATAGCATAATGAATGTTTATGGAAAGGTTGACCACTTGTCAATATTGAAGAATCACAACTAATTCAATTTTAGTAAATCATAACTTGTAGCATACCTTTCTTTCCATTCTAATCACCAAGTAACCGATCATATAGGCAAATAGTACTTATCTTAGATTAATATTTCTCCATGATACATACAACCCTTGCTAATTGAACTATCTTACATATGACACTAACATGATGTGCATCCAGAATCATGAAATGGGATCTAAAGTCTATTGATACAAATTATAAATCTTATAGTCACTTTGCATGATAAGTTCTCAAGAACTAAATTAATGGTACCCAACAATCTTATAAACATCCAATGATATTAGCCACATATTATCACCTTAATTATAAATCAAAACCATGTATATTGCATGTTCAATGTTAATTCTAGGTTGTATAACCTATTCCTTTGATTCAAGTAATGATCGCTAAAAGGGAAATCTTACCAATGGTACCCTTAGAGTAATTACGACTACTATACAACGAGGCGGGGTCTTATAGACAACCCTTTTGATTTTAGTAGATCTTTGAATGATTTGTGTTCTGCTGTCAGTGAATCATTATATTTTGAGTCATATAATATTTTTAACTAATTTTATTTTCTCATAAAGCATGTTGAAGAGGACCCACATGCATATCCTCTCTTTTCACCACCTTCTGATCTTGCAAGCTCAAGTGAGAGCTATACATATTAGTCTTGAATTGATGTAATATTTTTCTTAATTGCTTCAGTTTCAATATAAAGTTTATTGTGTATTAAATTATTAATTATTTGTAACAACATTTTGTCATGGTATGGTGGTCATGGTCAATTTTTTTGTGCATGGGCCCGGTTAGGCCCTAATTGTATGATGTATCTAGCTTCTGTAAACATGATTATTTTTTTGGATTAATATAATACTTGCAACCTTGGGTTGGTCTTACGAATCAAAGAATATATACACTTAGAAAATTCAAATTAATATATAAAAATAATTCATTGTTTTATGAACATTTGATGAATCAATGGACTTCTTCGATTCATTCCCGTTTTCTTAAGTTGTAATAAAAAAATAAAATTATACACAAATTTTGCATTGTTCGATGAATGTTCAATAGACATATGTAATTGCATTTCAGAATGAAATGTGTGAAGCACTAGAATTACAAACTCGAACCTCCAAAATCGCCCTAGAGGTGTTAGATTTACAAAGATCAATGTTTGACCTTTTATTCACGTGTGTTATTAAAAACCTAAAAAACCTTACCCTTTTAGCTTTGTGTTATAATCCTTCATTAGCTTTTTTGGGTGCCCTAAGTCATAACCTTATGTCCCACTTGTGGTGTGGACTCATGAGATTCCCTGACCCCCTTTATTTCCTAGCGCTCACTTAAAAAAAAAATCCACATGTGCTAAAAAATAAACCAATTAAGTGAACCCATGCTTTATATCTTCAATATAATCTAAATTTCTTCAATATAAAAAAATAATTCATTAAGGAAGAGGGAAGCTACAAAATGGCAGAAAGTATGGCACACGTTTTCTTTTTATTGATTTCCACAATTCCACGGGATTATTGTTCATTGAAGAAAATGTGGTTGTGGAACTGCGGATTAGTGCCATATGTACTTTCATGATGTTCTTAATTTAATGTGTTAGTGGAAAACCTTTAAAAGATAAGAAATAATTTCTCTTCTGATCTGAAGCAAGCGAAATGTATTGATTTGAAAACTGCACAACGTACTGTACATGATGATGTCATGAATCCAGCTATCAATTGAAATAAGATTTGTAATAGATTTCATATTGTTTGGGTTCTTACTTCTTGAGGCATTCTCAAGTGACAATTACAATATGCATGTAGCCATGTTGTAGACGTCAATCAAAATAACATTGTAAGTGGCTCTCACACTAGTAAAGTTGGTTACTTGGTTAGCACAAAAAAAAAATTATACCTCACATGACTCATGAGTAAATGTCATAACCCATAAATAGGCATGGTGAGTTCAAACTAAAATCATTCTCATTCTTAAAAGTACATAAAATGGTTTTATTTTTGAGTGCAATGTTCTTAATTATGATAAGTGTTTTCATTTTGTAAGGTTTGAAACATAGAAAAATGGGTTAGGGGTTCAAACACAGGGTTTTATACTAAATTTGGGATTTTTCACCAAACTTACTATAAATAGAAATGGAAAAATGGGGTGAATGAACCTACATATTCTTCTATTTCATTTAGGAAATGAGATCCCTCAAGTCAAAATCCACTTTCAACCCTTACGTGAGTGAATTATTTGAGGAATCTTGCAATTAACCTTTTTGTGTTAGGACAGGGCTCAAGACCAAACAACACTTTGGGGAGAAAAATTAAAAATAGAAAATCAACTCCAAAATGCAATCTATCAATTGTATTTAGTAGATTAAACATGAAACTGAAAGAACCTACAAAGTTTGTGGCGGATTTGGAAGGGATAAATGTTGTGTACCTCTCAAAAAATGGTGTTTTTAGAAGCTACTTGAGGACTCGTTCACCCTATGGAAAATGGGTCCTATGTAGGGATTTTCAAAATCTATTTTTGGGTCCTCTACTTCGGTGTATGCACTTCCATATTCCCAATTTTCATAGTCGAATAGTCAAAAATAAATCTGGGATCTAAGTTTCCGTGAGATGACAATAAAGGTGAAAAGAAATGCAACTTTGAGATCTTGAACTTTTCTTCAACCTATAAATCTGCAACACACAAAGAGAGGGGGGAAATGCTTGTTTTTGATGAATGGGGGTTTTCCTTGGTCAAACCCTATTTTAGTAATTAAACCTTGAAATGAAGCAATGAAACATGAAGGAATGACGAATGAACACATGCAATGTTACAACTCACCAAACCCTTGAATAAACCTTGGAAAGACTAAAAATTTGTATGGGATGGCTTCAATGGATGTGGATCTTGAACCTTGAATCTTGACTTGAAATAATTGTTTGAATACTTGAATGGATCTTGAACTCTACATCATCATATTAGCTTGAATAACATGCATGATGCAAGAAGACTTTGATGTGACAATTGGATCTTGATTTCTGCAGTAAAACTCTGATAATTCTTCTCTTGAATGCCTTTTGACCACTACTTTAGCTCTTGTAATTGAACACTTGAAAATCTAGGTGAAAAATAGTGAAATAATCTTATATTTATAGATATGTAACCTTAATTTCCCAAAATTCAAATATCACAAGCCTCAACATTTGAATATGGATTTGAATATGTTAAAATACCACCAAAAACATAATTTAAATTTAGGCCCTGGGTCTAAGTGAGGACCCATTTTCCCATGGGTGAATGGGTCCTAGGTTACTCTCCTAGGACACACATTGCTCAATGAGAAGTGTTATGTTTAGGAAATTATGAATTTTGGGTTTCCTCTTTGGAAAATATGATAAATTAGGCTTGGATTTGAATTAAAGGGGCCAATTAAGGAAAATTAAACTCAATTAATTAAAGGATCCCTAAATAAGTGTGAAAGTGTAAAGAGGTACACTACAATACCAAAAATAAGGTACAATTAAGTCCATTTTAATATTAATTCCTAATTAAGTGTGAAAATGTAAAGGGATACATTTTTCTACACTACAAGGTTAATACGAAATAAGATGATGTTGTGGTATTATTGGGGATACTGTAAATTATCATGCCTCCAGTTATGTAGTTACAGAGTAAAAGAGAGACCAACTTCCTTCAAGTTCAGAATGGGTGGAATTGGAAAGAAGTTGATCTGGTTCACCCGACCCTTGACCCAAGTTTTGAACCAGGTTGAGGAGCTCTGATGGAGATAAGTGCTTTCATAGAGAATTTGGCCATATAAGTATTTTAATCTTGTTCACATTGAAATTCATTGATTTTTCACACTCCATTTTGACAGAGGCCCTCAAAGAGGAACTATGGACTTTCAAATTCATTTTGTGCTATCTCGGTGCGTTGGAGCTACCTAAAGAGGGTGGGAGCAGATTTGCTACCCCTTATCTTTTGCATAATTCTAGTTGGTATTCGGGATAGGTACATTTTCTATGTTTAGTGCTTCTTTTTTCCCAGCATTGTAGGCAAGCTATGTGGATTTTCAAAGTCATTATGGGCTATTCTAGTGGGCCAGATTGAGCACATTATACAATATATTTTATACTAAATATTTTAACTGTCGACTCGTGCTTCACCATAGTGGGATGTAGAACCAAGGCCCAATTTTTTTTATAAGTGTAGAACCATAGTGGTGGCTTAGAGATATCATGTGAAATCCCAAGATCCCAAGCATGGTTAACAAGCCTTGTGGTTTGAGAATATGATCTACATCCCATAACACCACTACCAGCTTGGAATCAGTTGTGTTTGATGTAAAGTGACATGTTTCATTTATACAAGAGCTTGCATGCTCTACTCATCTTAAAAAATATATGTAACATTGTAATTCAATTGTCATAAAATAAATGGTTGTGTTATTCTTAAATATTAATTTATAGTAAATAATTTTTTTGTGTCCAATGTCTATTCAAATTACAAGTAATTAGAATTAATGTTACTAGAACTTGCACCTAAATGAGGTTCAAGGATTGCACAGATAGAAAACTATATGTATGTTAATATGTTACAAAGAGTGTGTTTTTGCATGGATAGGCTACAAGTTCTAGTTGCATGTGGCTAGATTAAACAATTAATAATAAGTGCTAAATAATGGAATGAAATAAAATTAGACAAATCTAGATTTTCCTTAAATAAATTAAGTATTATCTAATTATGAAATATTTCCATGTAGATTTAAAACATAAAGCAATTCAAACGAAACAAGAAAATTGTCATCAAATTGACAAAAAACACTAAAAATGAAAATAAAATGTTCCAATCTAGTTGTTAAATTAATATTTATCTAGCTTTATGTGATAAGTGAGATTTTAGAGGCTTTAACCATTAAATGGCAGTTGGTTTACCATTAAACAACACTCTTTCTAGGGTTTGCTAAAATGTTTCTTTATAGGTAAATTTAGGTTCAAAACCCCTAAAAAACCTACTTAGTTTGCTCCACCCTGCACTTTATTTATAATTCTTCATTGACTTGATACCTCGGTTCTCAGTGTCATTAGTCATTTTATTAAGTCCTTTGCAATGTTAAGTTATCATCCCCTTGATCCTCTCCTAGTGCTCACTTGAAGAAGATTCCAAATGTGCTTAATTAAATAGCTTAAGTGAGCCCACACTTAATATATGGTTCCCATCACTTATTATGCCTTTCTGCTAATCCAAACAAAATATTTTATTAAGGAATGAAACACTTGTGAAAGTGCAGAAGGGTTGACACTTGATTCCTTTTTAGTGGTTTCCTTTCAGCATGATTTCATGAGTCCACAAATAATTTTATAATGGTTAGGTTAATTAACGTAAAACCACGGAAAGGGGACAAGTGTCAATGTAATGATTTTTAAAGGGATTTTGTGGTTCCATGGGATGATTCAAGAAGATCTATATGTGACTCATAGAACCACGAAATAAGGACACATGGACTCATCTCATGTCTCCAATGGGTTTTCTATCACTAGTATTGTGAGCAACAGAATGATGACATGTGGCATAATCTCATGAGGATTTTGTATCCTAGTGCACTTTAAAGTTTAAAACACATGTTTATATCATAAGTTACTCGACTGTTTGATGAAAATTTGATGGATGGTTGTTGTTGAATTCTGTAATGAAATGCACAGAGTGCTAGGCTTGTGAACTCAAAACTTCAGAATCACCCTATAACCGTTAGATTTACAAAGATCAACAATTAAGAATTTATTTGAGATGGAATATTTGAACGCCGCCTCTCACTGAAAGTGATCAATTAATAGAAGGTGAAAAAATGTAGGATGGTTGTTGAATTTAATTCTAAGTGTCTGCACCACATTGTAATGTACTAATTATGTAGTCTGGAGGTAACACATTTCATTCACTTTAATATTCAAGAAAAAGAAAAAAATAAGTGAACTTTCTATTGTTAATTGAATTTTTATCTTTAAGTGAGAGAGTCAACACATAGGGATATTTCCCATTGTAGTGCACTAGGGAGATTCTGGGTTCCAACACAGCCAGTCCATGCCTGTCAGTTTCATTTATTCATCTTTTCAAGAGTCAAAATATGAGTAAGTGAAAGACATAAATCCCAAATTTCATCATTTCTTAAGTTTTCAATCTTGGGGTATAGGGTTGAGAACTTGAGAGTTCACATTGTACAAGCATGTCTACCACCACTACCAGACTAGTTGTTGGGAAAGGAAAAATAAAATAAATAGAAAATTAGATTATGATAGAGTTCTTAAAACCCCGGGTTTCACATATGAATAACATGATATTTATGATCCTGAAATCTATGGTAGGCTTACCTTAGAACTTAGATTTTCATGTGAGAATAAGGTTGCAAAGAAAATGCAAAATAGTAAAACAATGCCAATTAATAGTATCATTGCATCGTGGGTAGTTGGATTGGGGCGCATGATGTTACATGAGGTTTTCCCTTGCCCAAAATTTACCATGGTTTGTGCCCTCAATTGTGATGATAACACAAAAGTAATTTTTAATAAATATAGAAAAAAAGAAATGTTATCCATTACTACAAAATAATTTGGAAATATGTTGGGGTTTAAAGCTAAAGAATTTGGAAACATCCACATTGACCTAGAAAAGCTTATTAGTGGTTATGAAGTAGTCTATGAAAGGGAGAAAAATACTTTTCTAATTAAAATAGTTGAGCATTGTCA
Organism: Sequoia sempervirens; assembly: GCA_007258455.2. NCBI lineage: Eukaryota > Viridiplantae > Streptophyta > Pinopsida > Cupressales > Cupressaceae > Sequoia > Sequoia sempervirens. The sequence continues at coordinate 63,644 of VDFB02331827.1, read as the reverse complement.
TAGTAACTTATTCAAAATAATCATAAGCCTCCTTATGATCTACAAATTTTTAGACCATGGGTTTAGGATACTATTTCCATGCAAGCATTTTGTCTCATATTGGATAGCAATTGGGAAGTGGGTGTAAGCCTCCGTGAAATGGTATTTGTTGATGCCAAAAATTGGCAAGGTAACATCCTTATGGGAAACTCAGTTAATGGGGGGGACTAATTGCACTAAATTTAGTGACCTCTGGGTTTTTAAAGAAGCCGACTTCTTTTGTAATTGGGGTTTTAGAATGGGAAAATGAAGCAGATATAAAAAATAAAGATTTAACTAAGGCGATGCACCAAGATGTAGATATAGGCACAGTAAATCTATCTTTTGGGATGCGATTTAAGGGTCCATTCAACAATCTGCTAAGTCCTAGAATAACATAAATCAAAAATGAAAACCTGAATGATTTATTCAATAACATAAAATAACTCCCATACACATTTATTGAAAAGAAGAGTCAAAGACATGGTCTAACTAGCAAACTTGTATTGAAATCATAGAAGTTCTACAAATAAACAACTCAGTACAATAATGGCACAATATAATGTTTTGTAAAACAACTTAAGAAAATAGAAAGGTCGAACAATGGCACAGTCTATGAGTCTCATACAATAATCTAAAATAGTACAAAAAGGCTTGGTGTCATTCACAATTTTTTTTTATCTTCCAAACTCATTTTCGAAAGGAAGAAGTAGTATATATAGATAAAAATTCCACTACCTCGTGGGCCAATAATAGAAAAGATTCCTACATCATGAGCAATGATTCCCAAAGCAATGATTTCCTTAGGCCATTACAACAAAAAAATATTCAAGTCGTGAACATGGTCGTTTGTGAACCAGATACATCCCCTACAAATGATGGCAGTGGTCCCAGTCGAGAAGAAGTGGAATCTCATGCAGACATGTGTCACTCAATCATGAAGTTAGTTAGGACATGTAGCGACAGCTTAGGGCCTGTTGTTAAACCTTCCCTCTTGTGATGAAAATACCGAGTGGTGAAGACACGTGGAGGTAGTCTTCACTACCGGCGCTGACTGTGGGATCTGCCAAAAGTGAATGTGAATTGATGCTACATGGCACGCAAATGGGGCTCGATAGGGAAGTGACGGAAAGCGGCTTTCAAATTCCTGCGTTGCTAATGCCTGGAAGCATGGAGGGGGTTGGAAGAAGAGAAAAGGAAGAAATTCCTACGAGGAGTGCCTGGTAGACATGTGGCGGCAACAAATGAAGTTTTTTAAAAAGGGGCCTGATGATGTTCGAATGTATAAGGGCACAGTCCGGACTTAGCAAAATAAAAATAACCTGAAGGGAGCTCGAGGAAATTCATATCCATAGCTTTTAGAAACTACCAAGGGCATTTCGCTTGCGAAACGAGGAACCCAAAATTTTATTGTTCACAGACCAGAGCCTTATCCATTGGGTGATGCAATCAAAGCTTGGAGAGAGCGGTCTGCAGAGGAAACCAGTTAGCCTTGGATGGCGTCAATATGTCACACAGATTATCTTGTGCTCCATGTAGATCAATCATTTCTTTGTATGGCATCGTCGTGGATATACCAGCCCTAGACTCGAGTTGGAAAATTAGTCGCGCTATCGAATGAGTGACACCCTCAATACCTCTGTAGTAGGGGGCTGACTAAAGCTTTGAAAATTGGATGAGTCCTGCTGCTTCTCTTCAATCTTTTCCGCAATCTACTCCACTGTGGCCACCGAGTCATCAGAAAGAAATGGGGAGGGTAAGCCCATCTGAGTTAGCTGGGAGAACTTCACTCACATGCTATTCATAGTTCGAATCATTATGGCAGTGCACTCGCCAGCGTGAAGGATGGTTGCACAATAGATGATGAAATCCGTTGTTGTTTTGGTAGTTGACTTGTAGTCCCCAATTCCTGCACTCGCTAAGTCCTCATACGAAATCGTTTATATCTTATCCAACAATTTTTCTTCCTCAGGAACCTTCATCTTCTCCACGATGAATTACGAGAACCGCTCAATAGTTCCACGAACCTACCTACCTAAATTTGTTGCTTCCGCCATGAATTAGAGCGTCGACTGAAGAGTTAGGCAGAAGGCCTTGACCTTTTCCTAGTATGAGATATAAAACCACTAGGCTACTTGAAGGAGGTCTGACTGGGTAGCAGGGGTTTGGGGAAGATTACTCAAAAATATAATCTCTACATCCCTTGAACCAACATCCTGTGTCAGTTCCACAATCCTTTTATCTGCAGCGGAAAGTTGTCCCTGCAGTTTTCTCAATTTGGCAAGCCAATTTTCTTCAGCTTTGGCTTTTGTTTGTTGATTCACTTTCAAGGGAAAGATTCATCTCCTAGACTCCCTTCTCCAATTGGGCTTGTCGCCCCTATAAATACATTTCCTTCTACTACATTTTTTGTTCTAATTGAGTGCATTGATGCTCAAACTCATTTTTTTCGTTGCATCTCCTGCTCTACCCGAGCCAACTGGTCTTGATATTCTTGGTTTTTCTGCTGCATTTCGACAACCAAGTTGGGATCATAGGATTGGAACTTTGCAAGTGCCTCCTAGATTTTAGCCTGCTCTTTCTACACTTTTTGTGATAAGCATGCAATTTAAGTATCCTTTGCCTTGTCCTTCACCAGCAAGACCTCGACTCTTTCCTTAAAATTTTTCAGCTCTTCTTCCCTCTTCTTTAGCTAGCGACCGGACTTAAGGAAGTCGATGGTCACCACTCGTTGTGTCTCCTCCATGAGCTCAACCTTATCTTGCAGTCGGGCTATTCTCAAATCGAGTCCCATAGCATAGAGGTTGTAATCATCGGGATACATCTCTCCCTGTGGTTTGATGACGGTTGGAAACATGGTCGCAAAATGCAATGATTACTAAGCCTCATTGAAAATAGTTTATACCTTTGGCTCTGCTAGCCTTTTAGCATCCTTGGCCTTTTTCTTTTGGATCTTGAGAACTCGTGCTTGTTTTGTTTTATCGCCCTCCAAAAAAAAATATGTTGGCGATTTAATGAGATTGCCTATGAAAGGTGCACCAGGAGGAAGAGTGAAAGGGAATGAGAGGGTAGTGGTTCCAGACGATTTCTTCCTTGGAAGAGAATTTTTTTGTGGGGAGAATGGGGGAATATGCCAAAGCCTAGTCTGTGAACCAATGGGAGGACTCATTAGGTGAGGCAACAGTAGCGGAGTCATGGTGGATTCCATCTGCTGGGTGGACTGGGTCGGGGCAGACATAGTAGTAGCAAAAGGGGATCAATAGCGACTGTGGAGGAAAAAGGTGAAGTGATAGCGGATGCGGACATGGCTCTGACAAAAGGTGTAAAGGTCTGCAGAGGAGTAAAGGCAAAGGGTCCCATATGGGAGAACTGGGAGAAACCTCCAGTGACTATTGTAGCAGAAGCAGAGAAGGAAGGGTTGACACTTGAAGTGATGGGCAACGTGAAGATAGTGGGAGGAACTAAAGATTTGTGATCCTTGGCTCGTTGCTTGCTCTATGCTCGTTGTAGGCTCTTGGCTTGTTGTGAGCTCCTACAAACCCTCTCCAGGAGCTATATCCGTCCACTACCTTTTGTTGGGTGGTCTTCCACATCTATGGCCTCCGATCGTTGATGCTGGGTTGTTTTAGACATTTTTGCAGTCCAAGTGCATGTATGTGAGGCTCCCGACCATGATATATTCACCCACACATTTGAAGAACCCTTGCTAGGTTGCTTTGTTTCCTTTTCATTTTGTTGTGTTGGGGCAGTCTGTACTTCTTTTTCCTTGTCCTTCCCGTTACCTGTATACGTTCTAGCCTCATCTAGGTTGATATCTTCATCACTGCTTGCATCAGTATCTTCATGCTCGTCATTCCACAACTTATCAAATTGTTCATTCGACTCTACATCCTAATAAGGGGCATCAGGGTGTTTGATCTCTTGGCGGTAAATCCAAAAAAATTTAATCCTTTCATCGCTCCAGTTAAAATTCCTTACTAAATCATTGTGAAGTGAACCCCCTATTTGGCACTTCTCATCATACTTCGCTAAAGGAAAATAGAATTTGAGCCATGGCGGTCTCGTATCCTCAGTAGGAATATGAGCTAGGTCTACCAACAGATCATCCTGGTCCTCCAGGGGACTTTTCCTCTTTTCCCAATAAGGTCGTGGGTTGTGGGTTACCTTGATGAATGTGTTTCCTAAGGCATTGAAGGGGTTGTACTACCATTTTTCATAGATCAACACTAACCCCAAATGAGCCAGCTTTGTTTCAAGCAGCTTATGTGTCTGCTTTTTTTCCATTACCACCCACTTGAAGGTTAGTGGGCATTTAAAAAATTCCTCTTGCCCTTTCCTCCACAAAATTTATTGTTAATAACTACCATCTATCGAAACATCTCAATGGCCAAGACCCTTTCTGTGATGCACTATGGGAGCCGGAATGGCTCCTCGATAAAGCCACACATGTGGATGAATGTAAAATCCCTCCTGAGGAACCAATCGCATTTAGGAGTGAAACTCTGCATCCACTCCATTTGGTTGATGGAAAGTCGATAGAGATTTCCATCCTTACTCAAGTCTCACAGAATCAGAGTTAAGAAAAATTTCAAAAATGCATAATAATCATGTGTTGCGGAAAGGAGGGGAGTCCATACAGAAATGGCTTTCTGGCTCCCTTCTCAGTAAAAATAGATAACATCCTTTTATTGAAAAATTCAAGGTTCTTATATAAAAACATATGAGCAAGGAAAGAAGGAAACCTGAACTTACGCTGCATGTGGTACTCCTTGATTTGGCTCATCATTTCATGGTAGATGACTCTTGCGAAGTCATACCAGAACAAGGACTGTTGCCCATGCAACTGAAAACCCAAACCCAATTGAAAATGCACCCATTTGTCCTCGTCCATGATGCAAACAAATGCCATCATAGAGAGTGCATCCTGCATATCTTGTTTAAAAGCATTGTGCACAACTGGAATTTGTGGCGACTTGTCGCAATCTTCCCAGGGCCTCCGCATTTCCTGATTATAAAATTCCATAGCTTTGTCTCTGCCTCTCCAAAAGGTGCACCCATCTTTTGGAGTTAATGACTCCATTCTGTCCACTTTAGAGTGACTTACAGGGATGCACAGCATGCTCCAAATAGCTTCTACGTTGATGTTAACTCTCAGCTCCTGACCCTCGATGGTGTTGGTATCTAGGTTGAAATGTTCAATGCCCTTGTGAACGAGCTCTGGTAAATAATGCACAGAGGGACCATATACTGCAAAAGACCATTGAACCATAACTTGTATGCCATTTTCCATGCGTTATCATCCACTTTCATTCTTTCACAAGCTCCTTCCCTAAGATTTTTAGGATTCTTCGCGAGGAAGAGATCATGAATGTTATCCTATTCCTCCTTTATTTGGCTCTGGTCCCTATGGGTTTTTTTCTTTTCCATGACCCGCCTGTAAATCCATTATGTCTTTTCTGGCATCCCAGGTGATGCGTAAAAGATGTCATCAAAAATATTGACAACTAGTGCTACTATCATGGCGTCGAACAAGCTTTGGGTTGCCTCGACCTATGCTTCCATCTAAGAGCTTTCAGCCATTTCAGGCTACTGTAAATTTCTGCAACGTTCAAATTTTCTGCAATTCACTTTGACTTTTTTTGCGCTCAAAACTCCTTGCTCTGGATAGCATACTTAGGAAGCTTGTACAATGTTAGCATTTTGCATGCAATACTTAGCGGTTTCTTCTTAGAGTGGTAGACAACGGTTTCCTTTTAGCATTTAATTCGGCATGTACCGCCAACTCCTTTGCTCATGCGAAATGAATTTCTTGCTATTTTGAAAAGAAAAGAATTCATAATGACAATTGATAATCATGTCATACGGCATGATTTCCTTGGAAATTGAGCCGGCGATTTGAAGGCGGTTTAAGCTTTCGCATGCTCTAGCAATTAATATCTAAAAAAGAATAATTAAGTCAAAGATGCAATGAATACTTGAAAATATATGATTTCCTCCTTGGAATTTGAGAAGTGCTTGTAGTATGACACATCAGCACCTGACCATATGGACGATCAATTGGGAATGCCGCCAATTTGTGCTACTTAATTACCTCTTATTAATTTCGCATGCAACAATTCGTACATGACAGACACAACTGGGTGGAAAATTTGATTTGGCCTCTAGTGTGATTTCGAGTTGGTACTTGACTAGCATCATGCTTATGGCACGCAGATACCTTGCATATTTCTATAAATAGGCCCTAAGACAGTAGCAAAATCACACTTAGTAATTAGCAAGAATTGGTATTAGGCAGTTGGATAGAATTTGCATTAGTAGTTGTGTAGAGCTTAGCATCATGAATACTCCCATTAGGCTAGTTTGCAACAAGTCTTAGATGACTTTTCTAGGTGAAATATCCAATAGGCACTTGAAAAGAATGACCAAAAACAAGCATTCACTGGCTATCATAGCCATGAAGTGGGTGTTAGGTCAAGATTGTGTGGAATATGAAGATAAGTACAAAGTCAATACCGGCGTTTGTTCTCATTTTGTTGTGTCTCTGCTTGATATTTAGGTTCCCAAGCTAATGATCCTACGCATTACGCTTGAAATATTTATGAAGCACTACTTAGGTCACCTTGGAGAGGTGGTGGTGAATGTTGTGTATGGTCTGGGCATTCTAATGGCGAGTGACCTTCGTAAGCATATTGAGGAAGATGCAGTAGTGCCATGGGTACAGTTCTTGAGTGGGTTTCACCTCTTGTCACATGAAGAGCATCGTCAAAGGGTGACTCGTGCTTGCCACTTCCTGCTTCGTTGCTACAATCTGGTGGTCTTCTACGGTGTTGACTGGTATATCGACTTTAGGAACCTGGTGTTCCCTCTGCCACTTACCATTGCTCCTATTGATGATGTTGTTTTCCATGGTCCTGTTGCTCTTGCTAATGTTGTCGATGAAGTTGTCACAGATATTGTTGCTGATAATGATGCTCCTGCCTGAGATGCACTCCTCTTTCTCTATTTCAAAGAAAATCACTCTTAATCTTTTTTTTGTATATATGCCTAAAAAATGCCTTTATCATATATATATATATGAAGAAACTACATACTATATGGATATACTTTAAAAGTATGGCCTCAGAGCCATTTTGAAAATGTATTTATCAAAGTATATATATATATAATGAAAATACAACTTATATCAACTTTCTGTCTCTTTTTCTTGTGATTTTGCAATATAGGTTCTCTTTTCTTCATTTCTTTGAGTACCTTTTCAATTTTTCACATATGGGTTCATTTCAATTTTTTGCATATGAGTTCATTTTTTTGCTTCATGGGTTGTTGATGAGTTGGAAAGACCGGCTGACAAAACACAAAAGAAAATAATTACAATACCTACATATTTACACTGGAAGAATAATGATGAAGCTTAATTAAACAGTTTAAGGTGGATTTCGTTAACCGGTATCCCTAATGCTTCCTTCTTCATGTTTTCTAATCCGAATGCATTGTGTTGCTTGCATTGAATTATTTTGAAAGGGCCTTCCCATAGACTATCAAATTTTCCATGTTGGCCAGGCTTCGTAGCCCTTTCATTGAATTTTAATACTAGGTCTCTGCATTTTAGACCTTGGTCCGAGGCTTTCTTGCCAAACCATCTTTTAACCACTTGTTGGTAGTTAGACATGGCTATTAGGGCCCTTTCCCTTTTTTCCTATAATTCCAGCAACTTGGCCAACCGAACCTCCATGGCTCCATTTTCTTCAACTTCCAAGGATCTGAGCAGTTGTAGTGCAGGAATCTCCATGGAGATGGGAAATAGCACTTATTTTCTGTATACAAACTCGTGCGGCGAAGTCTTGAGGACTTTCTTGGGAGTTATGCGGTCTGCCCAGAGCACTGCCCGAAGGTTCTTATGCCATTCTCTCTGATGTTCTGACCTGATTCTTTTAATGAGTTGGACTAATTTTTGTTAGTCAACTCGGTCAGGTTGTTCCCCTGTGGGTAGTAATTTGACGACGTTTTCAAGAATATGCCATGCACAAGTGCAAATTGGCATACCTTAGAGCCTAGGAAAGCCTTGGCATTGTTGGAGATGATGGTCTTTGGCGGGGTGAATCTCGTCACCAGTTCCTCAAGGAAGTCCACAATCTCCACCTTCGTTGCATTCTTCAGGGGAATGGCCTTGGTCCATTTGGTGAAGTAGTTTGTGGCCACAAGGATCCATTTGTGTCCAGCGCTGGAGGTGGGATTGATCATCCCAATGAAATAAGGCCCCATTATGCAAATGGCTCATCAACCACTATCAGATTGAGAGGCATTGTGGATTTTTTTCTTCTTCCTGCGAAGAATTGGCATTCTTTCCAAGTTTTTACCAAGGAGTGTGAGTCATGGAATAGTGTAGGCTAGAAGTATCTAGCGCACATGATTTTGATGGCAGTGGTTTTCGTAGAGAAGTGTCTACCCATAAGACTGTTGTGGAAAGTGTCAAGAATTCTCTTGGCTTGCTTCGTGGTGACACACAGCAGTAGAACACCATTGAAGTCCCTTTTGAAGAGGACCCCTTAAATAAGTGTGTATCCATTGGTCTGCAGTCAGTAGAATCTTTTCTTCTAAGAAGGAAGGCCTGGAAGATATCTTTCGGTGTGCATGAATCTCACTATGTCTGCTAGCTAGCAGCCTTCAGAGTCAGACTCACTTGTCAGAACTAGCTTTGGTTGCTCCTCTTCATTTGTCATTTCCTTATTGTGTGCCAAATATTCGCATAGTCCTCTTCCTCAGAAAATCTTTGTAGGCTTGACCTCAATGTCATATTCAAGGATCTTAGTGATCCAATTGGCCTTCTTTTTGGTGATTTCTCCTTCCATGATGTACTCACATACACTAGAATGCACGACATAAACAACCACCTTGTTGCAAGCTATGAGATGTTAGAACTTATTGAGTCCCTTTACAATGGCGAACGCTTGCCTTTCAACAAAGTTGTAGTTCGTCTCATATTCCTTTAAGGCCTAAGAGTGAAATGATGTCGAATTTTCTCCCTTTCCTTCATCATCTTTTTGAGTTAGCACAATAGTGATGCTTGACTTGCTACTGAATACATATATTATAAATTCCTTCGACAGGTCTGGATTTACCAGCACAAGAGCTGAATAAATAGCATCCTTAACCTTCTTGAAGGCTTCTCTAGCTTCTTTTGTCCATTTGAATAGTTAATCCTTTTTTAGCATTAGGGTGATTGGTCTAATTAGTCCTGCAAAATCATGAATGAATTTTCTTACAAAGTTCACCTTCCCCAAAAAATACTGGACTCCTTTCTTGTTGATAGGTAGGGGAAGTTCCCTGATTTCCTTCACTCACTCAGGATCAATTGCAATTCCTTCTTTGGATACTACATGTCCTAATAATTTTCCTTGCGACACTCCGAAAACACATTTTTTTGAGTTCAGGGATGCCCCAAACTCTTGGAATTTTTTGAAAACCATTTCTAGGTGATCGAAATGATCATCCTTAGATTTAGAGAATACAGTCAGATCATCCAAATAGATTAAGATAATCTTGTTGATCAATTATTTGAAAGCAATATCCATTGCCTGCTGGAAAGTGACTCCCGCATTTGAGAGGCCGAAAGGCATTTTGTGGCATGCTCACTGGTAGTGAACATTGTTTTCAGGCAGTCCCTTCGAAACCCAGACCGCTGGTACCTGCAGAAACCGGGGTCTAACAGAGAAAATATCAAATTTTGCTAATTGCTTGCAAGATTGACTCCATAGAAGGCAACGGTAGTGATCCTCTGTGGATGCTCATTAGATCCTAAAAATCACACATACATGGGATGTCTCAGCTTCTTCTTTCAAACCAGATCTAGGTTGATGTACTCCACAGCCCTCATGCTTTATCGGAGATGGTTTGCACAAATTAGCTTTGTCGCTCTTGAACACATGCCTCACCTTCAGCACACTGCCTGCTGCAACCGTTCCTCACGCCTCTGCCTATATAGTTGATGATATTGAGATCATATCCCTTGAGGTCATTGTATGACCAGACCACCACTCCATATATTTTGCAAAATTAAATAAGCCTTTCTTTATCATAATGCGGGACATCCTTCCCGACTTTGAGCTTTCTTCCATCTTCAACTTGAAGCTCTACATAGTCACCTTTGTCTACAACAAACTTTCATTCACCATTTCTTGCATCATCACAATTGGTCAAGTTTTTGAGAGGCAACTAAATCTTCAAAGTTTAGACCCTCACTAATGATGTCCATCAGAAATTCCCACAACTTTTGGTTGGAGTTGTGCTCAAAGGAACTCTCCCCACTCTGGATAATGAGGTAAATGTGTCTATCGCTTTGGAACAATTCTTGCTCTTTTAATAGTTTAATCAGAATTGCCTACCTGAATGCATCACTTACAGAGCAGTTTTTCTATTATGAAATTAGGCCGCTAAAGGTGGTCAAACTAAGATCTGATTGTGGCCATGTGATCCACATCAACATTTTGTTCTCAGGGCACTGTCTATATGTTGAAGGCTTAGAAACCTTCAATTAGGTCCCAGACTCGATGTCTATAGGATTGCATGCGAACATTATTTGTAGTAGAGATCCCTCGGACTTGATTTACGATCAACTCAGAGTCTTTGAACACCATTATTTGCTTGATGTCCATCCACTCTTCCAGGCTTAGACCTTGCACTAGGCCTTTGTATTCAGCTTCATTGTTTGAACAAGCGAACTGGAAGTGGAATGACCAGAGTTTATTTTCATTTAATGGGGATGTCAAACATATCTCGGCTCTAGCACCAACTTTGCATCTTTCTCCATCGAAGTGTAGCATCCATAGCTCTGAGGCTTGATCACTCTCAAGTTCCTTCATGACCTTCAGAAGCACTTGATCTTCATCATAGATGACATAGGTGCCTAACCCAGTAGCATGATAGTTGTCGAAAGGATCAATGTCTATGTATTCGCTCAAGAGGACCTCTTCTTGATTGGTCCAATCTCCGGTCACTTTTTCATCCTCTAGTAACTCGTTGCAATACATTTCCTCTTTGGTGAAAGAGGTATGGGCAGCCTCAAAGTTGATCATGGCTTTGTCGGCCATATTTTCTGAATGTAGAGGTTCGGATATTATCTTCACTTTAGCTTCGTGCTTGGTCTTGAGGATCAAGTGCGACCAATCCAAAGAAAGGTATATGCCTACTTTGAAGTGAATTCCCAAGATAGGCAGAGGTCAAACATGGGGGGAACGTCTAAATCACAGTATATTGCGGAACTGTGATGCTAGGGTAGGAGAACAAAGTCAAGGGAATGTCCTTGATGACACCTATGGTTTCGACCTTATTCCCATCAAGCTGCATAACCCCCTTTTTAAATGTTCATAGCTAATTCCTAAGGCATCAACTATCTGCTTGGGCATGACTATGGTGCTAGCACCAGAGTCAATCATGGAATTACGCAATAGTTTCTTCCCCACAATAAGAGTTAGGAAAAAGGGTTTTGGTTTCGGCTTATCTCTAACCTCGGTATAGGCTTCCTCTATGCTATTTTTGAGAAATTTGGCAGGAGGTGATGGACCCCTTCAAGAAGTTTAAAATTTGATACGATGGATGAAATTTATGGCCTCCAAAAAATATCTCTATTATTCTTTGAAGGGAGGCTAATGACCTATCAATATGGTTTATCATATAGTTGATGTCATGCTAACATAAACAAGTGGTAGATGGGTGGCTTGGTAGTGGTGGTGGAATAAGCTTTGAAGTGGTAGAATCCAAAAATGGATTTATAAAAAAGTTAAATTTTAAATTTTATGGCCCCCATAAAACCATCATGGTGAACACCGAAAAAATCCCCTTTTCTACCTCTCTTTCAAACCCTAGATCTATAAAATATAATCACAAATTTGTAAACTTCAATGTATGAAATCTACAAATCTCAACTTGCACAAAATATCTCATACCTTAAAATGTTGAGAATCACTATCATGTATGGCTTGAACTTTGTATTAAATCTTCTCATACAAGGTTTAAAACAAAATAGGGTTCTCTCACATCTCTCAACCACAATCATGGATCTAATGTTTTTAGGAATACTATACTAGGTTGATAAAACCATTTCCTACATAACCCCATGAGAGAAAAGCATGTATATAGTATATAAAATAATCATAATACAAAGATGAAAGACATACCACAATATAACACAATATATACCCTAGGAAAACCCTTAAGACGGAAAAACCAAACCTCCAAAATTATTTTCACTCAATGAATTATTCGTCGATAAAAATATGATGATACACTTAAAGAGTCTCCATGAATACTTCTAAAATTTCAAGCTCCTTTATTGCATCCTCCATGTGTCTTAGCATGTATCTGCACATCCCATACCATGCTTCACATATGCATTCTTCTGAAGAGAGATTAATAAAATGACAACCAACCAATCTCAACCACTAAATATATTCTTGCTTTTATAGAATCAAGCTCATACAAAACAACCATGTGTTAAGATAAAACCATGTTCCTCAAAACTATTAGTACACAAAACCATTGACTCAAATTTTACTTTTTGGTACTAATTTTTCCAATACTAAATATTTTTCCTATGTGCAAGCCACACATAAAATATCTAACCAATGCTATAATTTAAAAGTGGATCAAAATAAGCATTTAATGTGGCTAAACACACCACCTAAGATGCACCACAAATAAATATTTATTTTATATAATTAAATTATTTCATTATTTTGAAAGGTGTACAACACCCTATTCCTAACACTTGGTGGGTCTATGTGAAGTAAAAAACATCATACATAAGGGAATCCCTACACACATAAGGTTTTTGTTAACCTTGGTGCATCATATAAAGGACAACCAAGCAAACATAAGGATGGAACCACACACACAAGGCTATTTCTACCCTTAGTTCATCATGTGAGGGGACAACCAAAACATATAGCACACAAAAACAAAATACCACGTCCCAATATATTTCAGTCAAGACATACTATGAAATAAACACTTGCAAAATTCATAAAATCCAAAAACATCAAAATCTTGTGTA
>VDFB02331827.1:0-50478 GCA_007258455.2 Sequoia sempervirens | reverse complement strand
AGATCTAGGGTTTGAAAGAGAGGTAGAAAAGGGGATTTTTTCGGTGTTCACCATGATGGTTTTATGGGGGCCATAAAATTTAAAATTTAACTTTTTTATAAATCCATTTTTGGATTCTACCACTTCAAAGCTTATTCCACCACCACTACCAAGCCACCCATCTACCACTTGTTTATGTTAGCATGACATCAACTATATGATAAACCATATTGATAGGTCATTAGCCTCCCTTCAAAGAATAATAGAGATATTTTTTGGAGGCCATAAATTTCATCCATGGTATCAAATTTTAAACTTCTTGAAGGGGTCCATCACCTCCTGCCAAATTTCTCAAAAATAGCACAGAGGAAGCCTATACCGAGGTTAGAGATAAGCCGAAACCAAAACCCTTTTTCCTAACTCTTATTGTGGGGAAGAAACTATTGCGTAATTCCATGATTGACTCTGGTGCTAGCACCATAGTCATGCCCAAGCAGATAGTTGATGCCTTAGGAATTAGCTATGAACATTTAAAAAGGGGGGTTATGCAGCTTGATGGGAATAAGGTTGAAACCATAGGTGTCATCAAGGACATTCCCTTGACTTTGTTCTCCTACCCCAACATCACAGTTCCACAATATACTGTGATTATAGACATTCCCCCCATGTTCGACCTCTGCCTATCTTGGGAATTCACTTCAAAGTAGGCATATACCTTTCTTTGGATTGGTCACACTTGATCCTCAAGACCAAGCACGAAGCTAAAGTGAAGATAATATCCGAACCTCTACATTCAGAAAATCTGGCCGACAAAGCCATGATCAACTTTGAGGCTGCCCATACCTCTTTCACCAAAGAGGAAATGTATTGCACTAAGTTACTAGAGGATGAAAAAGTGACCAGAGATTGGACCAATCAAGAAGAGGTCCTCTTGAGCGAATACATAGAAACTGATCCTTTCGGCAACTATCATGCTACCAAGTTAGGAACCTATGTCATCTATGATGAAGATCAAGTGCTTCTGAAGGTCATGAAGGAACTTGAGAGTGATCAAGCCTCAGAGCTGTGGATGCTACACTTCGATGGAGCAAGATGCAAAGTTGGCGCTAGAGCTAAGATATGTTTGACATCCCCATTAAATGAAAAGACACTCTGGTCATTCCACTTCCAGTTCGCTTGTTCAAACAATGAAGCTGAATACAAAGGCCTAGTGCAAGGTCTAAGCTTGGAAGAGTGGATGGACATCAAGCAAATAATGGTGTTCAGAGACTCTGAGTTGATCGTAAATCAAGTCCAAGGGATCTCTACTACAAATAACGTTCGCATGCAATCCTATAGATATCGATTCTGGGACCTAATTGAAGGTTTCTAAGCCTTCAACATATAAACAGTGCCCTGAGAACAAAATGCTGATGTGGATCACATGGCCACAATCGAATCTCAGTTTGACCCTGCCTCTGACCTAATTCATAATAAACACTCTATGTAAGTATCGTCCGACCGACAATTCCAGATAATGATCAGAGCTGGAAATTGTTCAAAATCGATGAACACATTGCCTCATTCATCCAACAGTCAGGAGAGTTCACTGAGCAACTCCAACCAAAGATTGTCGAGGCCTACGATGGACAAATCATTCAGCTGAGGTCCAACAAGCTTCCGAAGGGACTGGTTACTCTCAAAAACTTGTTCAATTATGATGATGTGAGGAATGACAAGAGAAAGTTTTCTAGTGGACAAAAGCGACTATGCAGACCTTCAGGTTGGAGATGGAAAAAGGTCAAAGTTGGGAGGGATGTCCCGCATCATGATAAAGAAAGGCTCATCAACTTATGTGAAAAGAATGGAGTAGTGGCCTGGTCATATGATGACCTCAAGGGATATGATCTCGGCATCATCCAACATACGATAGAGCTGACAAAAGGTGCAAAACCAGTTTGCCAAAAGCAGAGGCCAGTGCATTCGAAGATTGAGGCATTGATGGTTCAAGAGCTGACAAAGCTAATTCAATCGTAGACCATCGTCTTGATCAAGCACAGTACATGGGTATCCAACCTAGATCTGCTTTGAAAGAAGAACTGAGACATCCATGTATGTGTTGATTTTTAGGATCTAAATAGAGCATCCCTGAAGGATCACTACTCGTTGCCTTCTATGGAGTCAATCTTGCAAACAGTGGCAAGATTGGAAATGTTTTCTCTGTTGGACGGTTTCTCTGGGTACAACCAGATCTGGGTCAAAGAAGAGGACTAACACAAAACAATGTTCACTACCAAGTGGGGAACGTTCGCATATGCAAAAATGCCTTTCGGCCTCTCAAATGCGGGAGTCACTTTCCAGCAGGCAATGGATATTGCTTTCAAATAATTGATCAACAAGATTATCTTAATCTATTTGGATGATCTGACTGTATTCTCTAAATCTAAGGATGATCATTTCGATCACCTAGAAATGGTTTTCAAAAAATTCCAAGAGTTTGGGGCATCCCTGAACTCAAAAAAATGTGTTTTCGGAGTGTCGCAAGGAAAATTATTAGGACATGTAGTATCCAAAGAAGGAATTGCAATTGATCCTGAGTGAGTGAAGGAAATCAGGGAACTTCCCCTACCTATCAACAAGAAAGGAGTCCAGTATTTTTTGGGGAAGGTGAACTTTGTAAGAAAATTCATTCATGATTTTGCAGGACTAATTAGACCAATCACCCTAATGCTAAAAAAGGATTAACTATTCAAATGGACAAAAGAAGCTAGAGAAGCCTTCAAGAAGGTTAAGGATGCTATTTATTCAGCTCTTGTGCTGGTAAATCCAGACCTGTCGAAGGAATTTATAATATATGTATTCAGTAGCAAGTCAAGCATCACTATTGTGCTAACTCAAAAAGATGATGAAGGAAAGGGAGAAAATTCGACATCATTTCACTCTTAGGCCTTAAAGGAATATGAGACGAACTACAACTTTGTTGAAAGGCAAGCGTTCGCCATTGTAAAGGGACTCAATAAGTTCTAACATCTCATAGCTTGCAACAAGGTGGTTGTTTATGTCGTGCATTCTAGTGTATGTGAGTACATCATGGAAGGAGAAATCACCAAAAAGAAGGCCAATTGGATCACTAAGATCCTTGAATATGACATTGAGGTCAAGCCTACAAAGATTTTCTGAGGAAGAGGACTATGCGAATATTTGGCACACAATAAGGAAATGACAAATGAAGAGGAGCAACCAAAGCTAGTTCTGACAAGTGAGTCTGACTCTGAAGGCTGCTAGCTAGCAGACATAGTGAGATTCATGCACACCGAAAGATATCTTCCAGGCCTTCCTTCTTAGAAGAAAAGATTCTACTGACTGCAGACCAATGGATACACACTTATTTAAGGGGTCCTCTTCAAAAGGGACTTCAATGGTGTTCTACTGCTGTGTGTCACCACGAAGCAAGCCAAGAGAATTCTTGACACTTTCCACAACAGTCTTATGGGTAGACACTTCTCTACGAAAACCACTGCCATCAAAATCATGTGCGCTAGATACTTCTAGCCTACACTATTCCATGACTCACACTCCTTGGTAAAAACTTGGAAAGAATGCCAATTCTTCGCAGGAAGAAGAAAAAAATCCACAATGCCTCTCAATCTGATAGTGGTTGATGAGCCATTTGCATAATGGGGCCTTATTTCATTGGGATGATCAATCCCACCTCCAGCGCTGGACACAAATGGATCCTTGTGGCCACAAACTACTTCACCAAATGGACCAAGGCCATTCCCCTGAAGAATGCAACGAAGGTGGAGATTGTGGACTTCCTTGAGGAACTGGTGACGAGATTCACCCCGCCAAAGACCATCATCTCCAACAATGCCAAGGCTTTCCTAGGCTCTAAGGTATGCCAATTTGCACTTGTGCATGGCATATTCTTGAAAACGTCGTCAAATTACTACCCACAGGGGAACAACCTGACCGAGTTGACTAACAAAAATTAGTCCAACTCATTAAAAGAATCAGGTCAGAACATCAGAGAGAATGGCATAAGAACCTTCGGGCAGTGCTCTGGGCAGACCGCATAACTCCCAAGAAAGTCCTCAAGACTTCGCCGCACGAGTTTGTATACAGAAAATAAGTGCTATTTCCCATCTCCATGGAGATTCCTGCACTACAACTGCTCAGATCCTTGGAAGTTGAAGAAAATGGAGCCATGGAGGTTCGGTTGGCCAAGTTGCTGGAATTATAGGAAAAAAGGGAAAGGGCCCTAATAGCCATGTCTAACTACCAACAAGTGGTTAAAAGATGGTTTGGCAAGAAAGCCTCGGACCAAGGTCTAAAATGCAGAGACCTAGTATTAAAATTCAATGAAAGGGCTACGAAGCCTGGCCAACATGGAAAATTTGATAGTCTATGGGAAGGCCCTTTCAAAATAATTCAATGCAAGCAACACAATGCATTCGGATTAGAAAACATGAAGAAGGAAGCATTAGGGATACCGGTTAACGAAATCCACCTTAAACTGTTTAATTAAGCTTCATCATTATTCTTCCAGTGTAAATATGTAGGTATTGTAATTATTTTCTTTTGTGTTTTGTCAGCCGGTCTTTCCAACTCATCAACAACCCATGAAGCAAAAAAATGAACTCATATGCAAAAAATTGAAATGAACCCATATGTGAAAAATTGAAAAGGTACTCAAAGAAATGAAGAAAAGAGAACCTATATTGCAAAATCACAAGAAAAAGAGACAGAAAGTTGATATAAGTTGTATTTTCATTATATATATATATACTTTGATAAATACATTTTCAAAATGGCTCTGAGGCCATACTTTTAAAGTATATCCATATAGTATGTAGTTTCTTCATATATATATATATGATAAAGGCATTTTTTAGGCATATATACAAAAAAAAGATTAAGAGTGATTTTCTTTGAAATAGAGAAAGAGGAGTGCATCTCAGGCAGGAGCATCATTATCAGCAACAATATCTGTGACAACTTCATCGACAACATTAGCAAGAGCAACAGGACCATGGAAAACAACATCATCAATAGGAGCAATGGTAAGTGGCAGAGGGAACACCAGGTTCCTAAAGTCGATATACCAGTCAACACCGTAGAAGACCACCAGATTGTAGCAACGAAGCAGGAAGTGGCAAGCACGAGTCACCCTTTGACGATGCTCTTCATGTGACAAGAGGTGAAACCCACTCAAGAACTGTACCCATGGCACTACTGCATCTTCCTCAATATGCTTACGAAGGTCACTCGCCATTAGAATGCCCAGACCATACACAACATTCACCACCACCTCTCCAAGGTGACCTAAGTAGCGCTTCATAAATATTTCAAGCGTAAGGCGTAGGATCATTAGCTTGGGAACCTAAATATCAAGAAGAGACACAACAAAATGAGAACAAATGCCGGTATTGACTTTGTACTTATCTTCATATTCCACACAATCTTGACCTAACACCCACTTCATGGCTATGATAGCCAGTGAATGCTTGTTTTTGGTCATTCTTTTCAAGTGCCTATTGGATATTTCACCTAGAAAAGTCATCTAAGACTTGTTGCAAACTAGCCTAATGGGAGTATTCATGATGCTAAGCTCTACACAACTACTAATGCAAATTCTATCCAACTGCCTAATACCAATTCTTGCTAATTACTAAGTGTGATTTTGCTACTGTCTTAGGGCCTATTTATAGAAATATGCAAGGTATCTGCGTGCCATAAGCATGATGCTAGTCAAGTACCAACTCGAAATCACACTAGAGGCCAAATCAAATTTTCCACCCAGTTGTGTCTGTCATGTACAAATTGTTGCATGCGAAATTAATAAGAGGTAATTAAGTAGCACAAATTGGCGGCATTTCCAATTGATCGTCCATATGGTCAGGTGCCGATGTGTCATACTACAAGCACTTCTCAAATTCCAAGGAGGAAATCATATCTTTTCAAGTATTCATTGCATCTTTGGCTTAATTATTCTTTTTTAGATATTAATTGCTAGAGCATGCGAAAGCTTAAACCGCCTTCAAATCGCCGGCTCAATTTCCAAGGAAATCATGCCGTATGACATGATTATCAATTGTCATTATGAATTCTTGTCTTTTCAAAATAGCAAGAAATTCATTTCGCATGAGCAAAGGAGTTGGCAGTACATGCCGAATTAAATGCTAAAAGGAAACCGTTGTCTACCACTCTAAGAAAGAAACCGCTAAGTATTGCATGCAAAATGCTAACATTGTAAAAGCTTCCTAGGTATGCTATCCAGAGCAAGGAGTTTTGAGCGCAAACAAAGTCAAAGTGAATTGCAGAAAATTTGAACATCGCAGAAATTTATAGTAGCCTGAAATGGCTGAAAGCTCTTAGATGGAAGCATAGGTCGAGGCAACCCAAAGCTTGTTCGACACCATGATAGCAGCACTAGTTGTCAATATTTTTGATGATATCTTTTACGCATCACCTAGGATGCCAGAAAAGACAGAATGGATTTACAGGCGGGTCATGGAAAAGCAAAAAACCCATAGGGACCAGAGCCAAATAAAGGAGGAATAGGATAACATTCATGATCTCGTCCTCGCGAAGAACCCTAAGAATCTTAGGGAAGGAGCTTGCGAAAGAATGAAAGTGGATGATAACGCATGGAAAATGGCATACGAGTTATGGTTCAACGGTCTTTTGCAGTATATGGTCCCTCTGTGCATTATTTACCAGAGCTCGTTCACGAGGGCATTGAACATTTCAACCTAGATACCAACACCATCGAGGGTCAGGAGCTGAGAGTTAACATCAACGTAGAAGCTATTTGGAGCATGCTATGCATCCCTGTAAGTCACTCTAAAGTGGACAGAATGGAGTCATTAACTCCAAAAGATGGGTGCACCTTTTGGAGAGGCAAAGACAAAGCTATGGAATTTTATAATCAGGAAATGCGGAGGCCCTGGGAAGATTGTGACAAGTCGCCACAAATTCCAGTTGTGCACAATGCTTTTAAACAAGATATGCAGGATGCACTCTCTATGATGGCATTTGTTTGCATCATGGACGAGGACAAATGGGTGCATTTTCAATTGGGTTTGGGTTTTCAGTTGCATGGGCAACAGTCCTTGTTCTGGTATGACTTCGCAAGAGTCATCTACCATGAAATGATGAGCCAAATCAAGGAGTACCACATGCAGCGTAAGTTCAGGTTTCCTTCTTTCCTTGCTCATATGTTTTTATATAAGAACCTTGAATTTTTCAATAAAAGGATGTTATCTATTTTTACTGAGAAGGGAGCCAGAAAGCCATTTCTGTATGGACTCCCCTCCTTTCCGCAACACATGATTATTATGCATTTTTGAAATTTTTCTTAACTCTGATTCTGTGAGACTTGAGTAAGGATGGAAATCTCTATCGACTTTCCATCAACCAAATGGAGTGGATGCAGAGTTTCACTCCTAAATGCGATTGGTTCCTCAGGAGGGATTTTACATTCATCCACATGTGTGGCTTTATCGAGGAGCCATTCCGGCTCCCAAAGTGCATCACAGAAAGGGTCCTGGCCATTGAGATGTTCCGATAGATGGTAGTTATTAACAATAAATTTTGTGGAGGAAAGGGCAAGAGGAATTTTTTAAATTCCCACTAACCTTCAAGTGGGTGGTAATGGAAAAAAAGCAGACACATAAGCTGCTTGAAACAAAGTTGGCTCATTTGGGGTTAGTGTTGATCTACGACAAATAGTAGTACAACCCCTTCAATGACTTAGGAAACACATTCATCAAGGTAACCCACAACCCCCGACCTTATTGGGAAAAGAGGCAAAGTCCCCTGGAGGACCAGGATGATCTGTTGGTAGACCTAGCTCATATTCCTACTGAGGATACGAGACCACCATGGCTCAAATTCTATTTTCCTTTAGCGAAGTATGATGACAAGTGCCAAATAGGGGGTTCCCTTCACAATGATTTAGTAAGGAATTTTAACTAGAGCGACGAAAGGATTAAATATTTTTGGATTTACCGCCAAGAGATCAAACACCCTGATGCCCCTTATTAGGACGTAGAGTTGGATGACCAATTTGATAAGCTGTGGAACGACGAGCATGAAGATACTGATGCAAGCAGTGATGAAGATATCAACCTAGATGAGGCTAGAACGTATACAGGTAACGGGAAGGACAAGGAAAAAGAAGTACAAACTGCCCCAACACAGCAAAATGAAAAGGAAACAAAGCAACCTAGCAAGGGTTCTTCAAATGTGTGGGTGAATATATCATGGTTGGGAGCCTCACATACATGCACTTGGACTGCAAAAATGTCTAAAATAACCCAGCATCAACGATCAGAGGCCATAGATGTGGAAGACCACCCAACAAAAGGCAGTGGACATATATAGCTCCTAGAGAGGGTTTGTAGGAGCTCACAACAAGCCAAGAGCCTACAACGAGCATAGAGCAAGCAACGAGCCAAGGATCACAAATCTTTAGTTCCTCCCACTATCTTCACGTTGCCCATCACTTCAAGTGTCAGCCCTTCCTTCTCCGCTTCTGCTACAATAGTCGCTGGAGGTTTCCCCAGTTCTCCCATATGGGACCCTTTGCCTTTACTCCTCTGCAGACCTTTCCACCTTTTGTCAGAGCCATGTCCGCATCCGCTATCGCTTCACCTTTTGCCTCCACAGTCGCTATTGATCCCCTTTTGCTACTACTGTGTCTGCCCCGACCCAGTCCACCCAGCAGATGGAATCCACCATGACTTCACTACTGTTGCCTCACCTAATGAGTCCTCCCATTGGTTCACAAACTAGGCTTTGGCATATTCCCCCATTCTCCCTGCAAAAAAATTCTCTTCCAAGGAAGAAATCGTCTGGAACCACTACCCTCTCATTCCCTTTCACTCTTCCTCCTGGTGCACCTTTCATAGGCGATCTCATTAAATCGCCAACATATTTTTTTTTGGAGGGCGATAAAACAAAACAAGCACAAGTTCTCAAGATCCAAAAGAAAAAGGCCAAGGATGCTAAAAGGCTAGCAGAGCCAAAGGTATAAACTATTTTCAATGAGGCTTAGTAATCATTGCATTTTGTGACCATGTTTCCAACCGTCATCAAACCACAGGGAGAGATGTATCCCGATGATTACAACCTCTATGCTATGGGACTCGATTTGAGCATACCCGACCGCAGGATAAGGTTGAGCTCATGGAGGAGACACAATGAGTGGTGACCACCGACTTCCTTAAGTCTGGTCACTAGCTAAAGAAGAGGGAAGAAGAGCTGAAAAATGTTAAGGAAAGAGTCGAGGTCTTGCTGGTGAAGGACAAGGCAAAGGATACTTAAATTGCATGCTTATCAAAAAAAGTGTAGAAAGAGCAGGCTAAAATTTGGGAGGCACTTGCAAAGTTCCAATCCTATGATCCCAACCTAGTTGTCGAAATGCAGCAGAAAAACCAAAAATATCAAGACCAATTGGCTCGGGTAGAGCAGGAGATGCAACGAAAAAAATGAGTTTGAGCATCAATGCGCTCAATTAGAACAAAAAATGTAGTAGAAGGACATGTATTTATAGGGGCGACAAGCCCAATTGGAGAAGGGAGTCTAGGAGATGAATCTTTCCCTTGAAAGTGAATCAACAAACAAAAGCCAAAGCTGAAGAAAAATGGCTTGCCAAATTGAGAAAACTACAGGGACAACTTTCCGTTGCAGACAAAAGGATTGTGGAACTGACATAGGATGTTGGTTCAAGGGATGTAGAGATTAGCTTTTTGAGTAATCTTCCCCAAACCCCTGCTACCCAGTCAGACCTCCTTCAAGTAGCCCAGTGGTTGTATATCTCATACTAGGAAAAGGTCAAGGCCTTCTGCCTAACTCTTCAGTCGACGCTCTAATTCATGGCGGAAGCAACAAATTTAGGTAGGTAGGTTCGTGGAACTATTGAGCGGTTCCCACAATTCATCGTGGAGAAGATGAAGGTTCACGAGGAATAAAAATTGTTGGATAAGATATAAACGATTTCGTATGAGGACTTAGCGAGTGCAAGAATCAGGGACTACAAGTCAACTACCAAAACAACAACGGATTTCATCATCTATCGTGCAACCATCCTCCATGCTAGTGAGTGCACTGCCACAATGATTCAAACTATGAATAGCATGCGAGTGAAGCTCTCCTAGCTAACTCAGATGGGCTTACCCTCCCCATTTCTTTCTGATGACTCGGTGGCCACAGTGGAGTAGATTGTGGCAAAGGTTGAAGAGAAGCAGTAGGACTCATCCAATTTTCAAAGCTTCAGTCAGCCCCCTACTACAGAGGTATTGAGGGTGTCACTCATTCGATAGCGCGACTAATTTTCCAACTCGAGTCCAGGGCTGGTATATCCACGACGATGCCATACAAAGAAATGATTGATCTACATGGAGCACAAGATAATTTGTGTGACATATTGATGCCATCCAAGGCCAACTGGTTGCCTCTACAGACCGCTCTCTCCAAGCTCTGATTGCATCGCCCAATGAATAAGGCTCTGGTCTGTGAACCATAAAATTTTGGGTTCCTCGTTTCGCAAGCGAAATGCCCTTGGTAGTTGCTAAAAGCTATGGATATGAATTTCCTCGAGCTCCCTTCAGGTTATTTTTATTTTGCTAAGTCCGAACTGTGCCCTTATACATTCGAACATCATCAGGCCCCTTTTTTAAAAAACTTCATTTGTTGCCGCCACGTGTCTGCCAGGCACTCCTCATAGGAATTTCTTCCTTTGCTCTTCTTCCAGCCCCCTCCATGCTTCCAGGTGTTAGCAGTGCAGGAATTTGAAATCCGCTTTCCGTCACTTCCCTATCGAGCCTCGTTTGTGTGCCATGTAGCATCAATTCGCATTCACTTTTGGTAGATCCCACAGTCAGCGCCGGCAGTGAAGACTGCCTCCACGTGTCTTCACCGCTCGGTATTTTCATCACAAGAGGGAAGGTTGAACAATAGGCCCTAAGTTGTCGCTGCATGTCCTAACTGACTTCATGATTGAGTGACACATGTCTGCATGAGATTCCACTTCTTCTCGACTGGGACCACTGCCATCATTTGTAGGGGATGTATCTGGTTCACAAACGACCATGTTCATGACTTGAATATTTTTTTGTTGTAATGGCCTAAGGAAATCATTGCTCATGATGTAGGAATATTTTCTATTATTGGCCCGCGAGGTAGTGGAATTTTTATCTATATATACTACTTCTTCCTTTCAAAAATGAGTTCGGAAGATACAAAAAAATTGTGAATGACACCAAGCCTTTTTGTACTATATTAGATTATTGTATGAGACTCATAGACTTTGCCATTGTTCGACCTTTCTATTTTCTTAAGTTGTTTTACAAAACATTATACTGTGCCATTATTGTACTGAGTTGTTTATTTGTAGAACTTCTATGATTTCAATACAAGTTTCCTAGTTAGACCATGTCTTTGACTCTTCTTTTCAATAAATGTGTATGGGAGTTATTTTATGTTATTGAATAAATCATTCAGGTTTTCATTTTTTATTTATGTTATTCTAGGACTTAGCAGATTGTTGAATGGACCCTTAAATCGCATCCCAAAAGATAGATTTACTGTGCCTATATCTACATCTTGGTGCATCGCCTTAGTTAAATCTTTATTTTTTATATCTGCTTCATTTTCCCATTCTAAAACCCCAATTACAAAAGAAGTCGGCTTCTTTAAGAACCCAGAGGTCACTAAATTTAGTGCAATTAGTCCCCCCCATTAACTGAGTTTCCCATAAGGATGTTACCTTGCCAATTTTTGGCATCAACAAATACCATTTCACGGAGGCTTACACCCACTTCCCAATTGCTATCCAATATGAGACAAAATGCTAGCATGGAAATAGTATCCTAAACCCATGGTCTAAAAATTTGTAGATCATAAGGAGGCTTATGATTATTTTGAATAAGTTACTATGACAATGCTCAACTATTTTAATTAGAAAAGTATTTTTCTCCCTTTCATAGACTACTTCATAACCACTAATAAACTTTTCTAGGTCAATGTGGATGTTTCCAAATTCTTTAGCTTTAAACCCCAACATATTTCCAAATTATTTTGTAGTAATGGATAACATTTCTTTTTTTCTATCTTTATTAAAAATTACTTTTGTGTTATCATCACAATTGAAGGCACAAACCATGGTAAATTTTGGGCAAGGGAAAACCTCATGTAACATCATGCGCCCCAATCCAACTACCCACGGTGCAATGATACTATTAATTGGAATTGTTTTACTATTTTGCATTTTCTTTGCAACCTTATTCTCACATGAAAATCTAAGTTCTAAGGTAAGCCTACCATAGATTTCAGGATCATAAATATCATGTTATTCATATGTGAAACCTGGGGTTTTAAGAACTCTATCATAATCTATTTTTCTATTTATTTTATTTTCCTTTCCCAACAACTAGTCTGGTAGTGGTGGTAGACATGCTTGTACAATGTGAACTCTCAAGTTCTCAACCCTATACCCCAAGATTGAAAACTTAAGAAATGATGAAATGTGGGATTTATGTCTTTCACTTACTCATATTTTGACTCTTGAAAAGATGAATAAATGAAACTGACAGGCATGGACTGGCTGTGTTGGAACCCAGAATCTCCCTAGTGCACTACAATGGGAAATATCCCTATGTGTTGACCCTCTCACTTAAAGATAAAAATCAATTAACAATAGAAAGTTCACTTATTTTTTTTCTTTTTCTTGAATATTAAAGTGAATGAAATGTGTTACCTCCGGACTACATAATTAGTACATTACAATGTGGTGCAGACACTTAGAATTAAATTCAACAACCATCCTACATTTTTTCACCTTCTATTAATTGATCACTTTCAGTGAGAGGCGGCGTTCAAATATTCCATCTCAAATAAATTCTTAATTGTTGATCTTTGTAAATCTAATGGTTATAGGGTGATTCTGAAGTTTTGAGTTCACAAGCCTAGCACTTTGTGCATTTCATTATAGAATTCAACAACAACCATCCATCAAATGTTCATCGAACAGTCGAGTAACTTATGATATAAACATGTGTTTTAAACTTTAAAGTGCACTAGGATACAAAATCCTCATGAGATTATGCCACATGTCATCATTCTGTTGCTCACAATACTAGTGATAGAAAACCCATTGGAGACATGAGATGAGTCCATGTGTCCTTATTTCGTGGTTCTATGAGTCACATATAGATCTTCTTGAATCATCCCATGGAACCACAAAATCCCTTTAAAAATCATTACATTGACACTTGTCTCCTTTCCGTGGTTTTACGTTAATTAACTTAACCATTATAAAATTATTTGTGGACTCATGAAATCATGCTGAAAGGAAACCACTAAAAAGGAATCAAGTGTCAACCCTTCTGCACTTTCACAGGTGTTCCATTCCTTAATAAAATATTTTGTTTGGATTAGCAGAAAGGCATAATAAGTGATGGGAACCATATATTAAGTGTGGGCTCACTTAAGCTATTTAATTAAGCACATTTGGAATCTTCTTCAAGTGAGCACTAGGAGAGGATCAAGGGGATGATAACTTAACATTGCAAAGGACTTAATAAAATGACTAATGACACTGAGAACCGAGGTATCAAGTCAATGAAGAATTATAAATAAAGTGTAGGGTGGAGCAAACTAAGTAGGTTTTTTTAGGGGTTTTGAACCTAAATTTACCTATAAAGAAACATTTTAGCAAACCCTAGAAAGAGTGTTGTTTAATGGTAAACCAACTGCCATTTAATGGTTAAAGCCTCTAAAATCTCACTTATCACATAAAAGCTAGATAAATATTAATTTGACAACTAGATTGGAACATTTTATTTTCAATTTTAGTGTTTTTTGTTAATTTGATGACAATTTTCTTGTTTCGTTTGAATTGCTTTATGTTTTAAATCTACATGGAAATATTTCATAATTAGATAATACTTAATTTATTTAAGGAAAATCTAGATTTGTCTAATTTTATTTCATTCCATTATTTAGCACTTATTATTAATTGTTTAATCTAGCCACATGCAACTAGAACTTGTAGCCTATCCATGCAAAAACACACTCTTTGTAACATATTAACATACATATAGTTTTCTATCTGTGCAATCCTTGAACCTCATTAAGGTGCAAGTTCTAGTAACATTAATTCTAATTACTTGTAATTTGAATAGACATTGGACACAAAAAAATTCTTTACTATAATATTTAAGAATAACACAACCATTTATTTTATGACAATTGAATTACAATGTTACATATATTTTTAAAGATGAGTAGAGCATGCAAGCTCTTGTATAAATGAAACATGTCACTTTACATCAAACACAACTGATTCCAAGCTGGTAGTGGTGTTATGGGATGTAGATCATATTATCAAACCACAAGGCTTGTTAACCATGGTTGGGATCTTGGGATTTCACATGATATCTCTAAGCCACCACTATGGTTCTACACTTATAAAAAAAATTGGGCCTTGGTTCTACATCCCACTATGGTGAAGCACGAGTCGATAGTTAAAACATTTAATATAAAAGATATTGTATAATGTGCTCAATCTGGCCCACTAGAATAGCCCATAATGACTTTGAAAATCCACATAGCTTGCCTACCATGCTGGGAAAAAAGAAGCACTAAACATAGAAAATGTACCTATCCCGGATACCAACTAGAATTATGCAAAAGATAAGGGGTAGCAAATCTGCTCCCACCCTCTTTGGGTAGCTCCAACGCATCGAGATAGCACAAAATGAATTTGAAAGTCCATAGTTCCTCTTTGAGGGCCTCTGTCAAAATGGAGTGTGAAAAATCAATGACTTTCAATGTGAACAAGATTAAAATACTTATATGGCCAGATTCTCTATGAAAGCACTTATCTCCATCAGAGCTCCTCAACCTGGTTCAAAACTTGGGTCAAGGGTCAGGTGAACCAGATCAACTTCTTTCCAATTCCACCCATTCTGAACTTGAAGGAAGTTGGTCTCTCTTTTACTCTGTAACTACATAACTGGAGGCATGATAATTTACAGTATCCCCAATAATACCACAACATCATCTTATTTCGTATTAACCTTGTAGTGTAGAAAAATGTATCCCTTTACATTTTCACACTTAATTAGGAATTAATATTAAAATGGACTTAATTGTGCCTTATTTTTGGTATTGTAGTGTACCTCTCTACATTTTCACACTTATTTAGGGATCCTTTAATTAATTGAGTTTAATTTTCCTTAATTGGCCCCTTTAATTCAAATCCAAGCCTAATTTATCATATTTTCCGAAGAGGAAACCCAAAATTCATAATTGCCTAAACATAACACTTCTCATTGAGCAATGTGTGTCCTAGGAGAGTAACCTAGGACCCATTCACCCATGGGAAAATGGGTCCTCACTTAGACCCATGGCCTAAATTTAAATTATGTTTTTGGTGGTATTTTAACATATTCAAATCCATATTCAAATGTTGAGGCTTGTGATATTTGAATTTCGGGAAATTAAGGTTACATATCTATAAATATAAGATTATTTCACTATTTTTCACCTAGATTTTCAAGTGTTCAATTACAAGAGCTAAAGTGGTGGTCAAAAGGAATTCAAGAGAAGAATTATCAGAGTTTTACTGTAGAAATCAAGATCCAATTGTCACATCAAAGTCTTCTTGCATCATGCATGTTATTCAAGCTAATATGATGATGTAGAGTTCAAGATCCATTCAAGTATTCAAACAATTATTTCAAGTCAAGATTCAAGGTTCAAGATCCACATCCATTGAAGCCATCTCATACAAATTTTCAGTCTTTCCAAGGTTTATTCAAGGGTTTGGTGAGTTGTAACATTGCATGTGTTCATTCGTCATTCCTTCATGTTTCATTGCTTCATTTCAAGGTTTAATTACTAAAATAGGGTTTGACCAAGGAAAACCCCCATTCATCAAAAACAAGCATTTTCCCCCTCTCTTTGTGTGTTGCAGATTTGTAGGTTGAAGAAAAGTTCAATATCTCAAAGTTGCATTTATTTTCACCTTTATTGTCATCTCACGGAAACTCAGATCCCAGATTTATTTTTGACTATTTGACTATGAAAATTGGGAATATGGAAGTGCATACACCGAAGTAGAGGACCCAAAAATAGATTTTGAAAAGCCCTACATAGGACCCATTTTCCATAGGGTGAATGAGTCCTCAGGTAGCTTCTAAAAACACCATTTTTTGAGAGGTACACAACATTTATCCCTTCCAAATCTGCCAAAAACTTTGTAGGTTCTTTCAGTTTCATGTTTAATCTACTAAATACAATTGATAGATTGCATTTTGGAGTTGATTTTCTATTTTTAATTTTTCTCCCCAAAGTGTTGTTTGGTCTTGAGCCCTGTCCTAACACAAAAAGGTTAATTGCAAGATTCCTCAAATAATTCACTCACGTAAGGGTTGAAAGTGGATTTTGACTTGAGGGATCTCATTTCCTAAATGAAATAGAAGAATATGTAGGTTCATTCACCCCATTTTTCCATTTCTATTTATAGTAAGTTTGGTGAAAAATCCCAAATTTAGTATAAAACCCTGTGTTTGAACCCCTAACCCATTTTTCTATGTTTCAAACCTTACAAAATGAAAACACTTATCATAATTAAGAACATTGCACTCAAAAATAAAACCATTTTATGTACTTTTAAGAATGAGAATGATTTTAGTTTGAACTCACCATGCCTATTTATGGGTTATGACATTTACTCATGAGTCATGTGAGGTATAATTTTTTTTTTGTGCTAACCAAGTAACCAACTTTACTAGTGTGAGAGCCACTTACAATGTTATTTTGATTGACGTCTACAACATGGCTACATGCATATTGTAATTGTCACTTGAGAATGCCTCAAGAAGTAAGAACCCAAACAATATGAAATCTATTACAAATCTTATTTCAATTGATAGCTGGATTCATGACATCATCATGTACAGTACGTTGTGCAGTTTTCAAATCAATACATTTCGCTTGCTTCAGATCAGAAGAGAAATTATTTCTTATCTTTTAAAGGTTTTCCACTAACACATTAAATTAAGAACATCATGAAAGTACATATGGCACTAATCCGCAGTTCCACAACCACATTTTCTTCAATGAACAATAATCCCGTGGAATTGTGGAAATCAATAAAAAGAAAACGTGTGCCATACTTTCTGCCATTTTGTAGCTTCCCTCTTCCTTAATGAATTATTTTTTTATATTGAAGAAATTTAGATTATATTGAAGATATAAAGCATGGGTTCACTTAATTGGTTTATTTTTTAGCACATGTGGATTTTTTTTTTAAGTGAGCGCTAGGAAATAAAGGGGGTCAGGGAATCTCATGAGTCCACACCACAAGTGGGACATAAGGTTATGACTTAGGGCACCCAAAAAAGCTAATGAAGGATTATAACACAAAGCTAAAAGGGTAAGGTTTTTTAGGTTTTTAATAACACACGTGAATAAAAGGTCAAACATTGATCTTTGTAAATCTAACACCTCTAGGGCGATTTTGGAGGTTCGAGTTTGTAATTCTAGTGCTTCACACATTTCATTCTGAAATGCAATTACATATGTCTATTGAACATTCATCGAACAATGCAAAATTTGTGTATAATTTTATTTTTTTATTACAACTTAAGAAAACGGGAATGAATCGAAGAAGTCCATTGATTCATCAAATGTTCATAAAACAATGAATTATTTTTATATGTTAATTTGAATTTTCTAAGTGTATATATTCTTTGATTCGTAAGACCAACCCAAGGTTGCAAGTATTATATTAATCCAAAAAAATAATCATGTTTACAGAAGCTAGATACATCATACAATTAGGGCCTAATCGGGCCCATGCACAAAAAAATTGACCATGACCACCATACCATGACAAAATGTTGTTACAAATAATTAATAATTTAATACACAATAAACTTTATATTGAAACTGAAGCAATTAAGAAAAATATTACATCAATTCAAGACTAATATGTATAGCTCTCACTTGAGCTTTCAAGATCAGAAGGTGGTGAAAAGAGAGGATATGCATGTGGGTCCTCTTCAACATGCTTTATGAGAAAATAAAATTAGTTAAAAATATTATATGACTCAAAATATAATGATTCACTGACAGCAGAACACAAATCATTCAAAGATCTACTAAAATCAAAAGGGTTGTCACCAACAAGTCCGTTGACTATCAAATATAGAATTGAGACACTATTGTCACCATTTAGTAGCTTGTCCCTATCAAGAAAACCACCCAATCCCATTGTGGATAAACTAGATCTAAGATTGTAGCTCTCTAAAGCTTCAAATAGAGAAAAAAATGAGAAGAAAGAAGATTGGAGATAATTTCCAATGAGGAACTTGACTAGTTCTACACACCAAAGAATATCCATTAGATTTGAAACAAATAAAGAGGCAAACTTAGGTGGGAGAGTCAGAGGATTATCATGAAGCCAATCTTTTCCAACCATTTCTATAACGACTAACTCCACCTGATCACATCAATATAAGAAAACATGACATGGATTCTCCCCTAAGAAAGGTAAATTTTCTCACTTCCCAATGGCAACAAGGGATAAACACTTTGAATTGGGAGCCCCTTTCAAGTCAAAAAAATAGAATTATAGAAGCAAGCAAAAATAATATAAGCTCTTAAGCAAGCAAAAATAACTAGAACATAAGCATGCAAAAAGAAGGGTTGACCATGAAATATATAACTAAAAAATTAAAGAACGAAGACATCAATACTTGGTAGCAACACATGCAAATTAAATATCTTGTTGTACCTTAAGCATTATCAAAATCCATTAACAAGTCACAATAAATTGTTCTTGATTCTAATAAGAACTTATAAATATGTTAATACTTGTCTCCATTCCGAAGACTTTATGTAGGAATTTGGTTGTGTGGAAAATTCATCCCAGAATAACATTTGATATTTTCACCACCCACACTGAATTTTATTCGCATACAAGTTTAATTCTAATAACATAAGAGAATTATTGAATTGTTACATTAAATAACATAAAATAAAGATATAATATAAAACTAATATTAATAGAAATAATATAAATATACATGTCGACATTTATACCTTTGATAATGCAACATGTATAAAGGTGCTTGCAAAATTTACATAAGAAAGTTACTAAGTAACATAATCCTGCTAGTACCAGACTGCAATATTCACATACATTTATCAAAATTATGACAAATTTCTTCAAATACATTTATCAAAATTATGAAAAAACTTCATTCCTCAAAAAATCATATCCCACAATGACCAGTTGATGATGTCCCATTAAAGTGACATTGTGAAAATTTGACACAAAAGGATGCTAGGTTACAACTCCTTCATTTAAGAAGTGTGGAATATCCCTTGGTATAGGGATTCCCACTCCAATTTCAAACCATCAGACTCACCAACAGCAACACATCAACATGTGGAACTCCAATGTCTAGTAAAGAAGACACAAACCATGAAGAAATATTGGTGTTCACCCAATATCTATCAGCAGCTTCTACAAATTTGAAGCCCAACACCATCTTGATAAAGACTATAGTCCATCTATTGCGTAACCTAAAAAATCTATATAATTATTTGGCTAGTAATTTCTCCTAGGAAGGCTAGTTATCGTCGAGGACTAGTTAGACAAATTGGTGTATCAAATTCTATAATGATTTTCAAACTAGAGCTTTAATCAAGATTATGGTGAACTTCATCAGTAATGCCATCTAAATTTATAGAAAATTTTGGACCTTGGTTCTACATCCCACTATGGTGAAGCACGAGCTGATAGTTAAACATTTAATACAAAAGATATTGCATAATCTTCTCAAGGATCTTCATCTTGTTATCTTACCTCGATTTACATGTCTTTAATTTAATTTTGTTAGAAGAATAATTAAATTTAATTGAAAGGTGAGCCAAATTGCCAATTGCTTCATTCACACTTCATCAACACATGGGAGAGCCATTGCAAATACTCTTTGGATTGACATTTGGATTTGAAGAAAGAGTACTTTGAAGCATTGGAAAGATAGAGAATTAAATGGATTGTTGTATCTTAATCATTATCAATATCCACTAACAAGTCAATAAATTTTGCTCACTACCGATCAAAACTTATAAATATGTTGACACTTTTCTTCATTCCAGAGACTTTATGTAGGAATTTAGGTGTATGGAAATTTTTTCCCAAAATAAAATGACATATAGCATTTGATATTTTCACCACCCACTCTATGATTTTTATTCACATACTGGTGTTTTTTGCCAAGATTTTTTTTTTTGGCTTGAATACAAGTTTAATTCGCCAATAAAAATATTTTATTGATTTTAAAATAGGTTTAATTCACCAATAAAAATATTTTTTTGGTTTGAAAAGGGTTTAATTCGCTAATAAAAATGTTTTATTAGTTTGAAAAAAAAAAAATTCACCAATAAAAATATTTTATTGGTTCGAAAACAAGTTTAATTCGCCAAAGAAAATATTTTATTGGTTTGAAAACATGTTTCATTCACCAATGAAAATATTTTATCATCTCAATAAAATTATAATTCACCAAGATTTTCTAAAAACTTCTAGTGATTACAAAAGATTCGCCAATTGAATTTATATTTTTTTCCCAAAAGAAGGAAAAATTGCCAATAAAATTAATATTTTCTCAAGAATTATAGAAGATTCACTAGGATTTTACACCTTTTCCTAGGGGTTCTTAAATTTTTCCCTATTCCCTCCACCTATGAGTAACCCTTCATGACCAACCTTGATTTATGCTTCTCAAAACTGCCATCAAGGCCAAATTTATTCTTTAACACTCATTTCAACCAATAGGTTTACATCCATAAGGAAAAGGTACTAGATCCCATCTATCACTTTTCTTTAAAGCAACCATCTCTTTTCCATGGATTTTATCCAGGAATCTACATCACTCATACCCATATCCTCCTTTACATTCCTTGGCTCATCAAAATTAGCAATCAAAGAAAAAATATAATTACAATCCAACAATGAACAACCAAACCTTTCAAGTTGTCACTTGATCCGAGTGGACCTCCTCAAAGACTGAGGTTGAGGTTCTTCTTCTTTTAAAATTTTAGAGTTTCCAAAACTCTCCTCATCATTAGATCCATTATGAGCTTATGACTCGATTTTATTAGGGTCAAAAGGAAGATGAACAACATATTCTTTCTTTTTAATCTATCTTTGTAGGCTTCAAAATAGTGGAAGAAAGACTCATCTCTTAAGACAACACTTCTACTATAAATAAATTTCTACCATTAGATCCCAAAGCTTGTACCCTTTCATACCAACACCATAGCCAATGAAGATAGACTTAACAACCTTGTTCTACAACTTATACCTCTTCTCCCTCGATACATGACTCCAATTCAAAAATATCCTCTACAATAAACTCCCACTCAAAAAGATCTATAGATAAAACCCCCTACCCATGCAACTAAAATCAAATTTCATGAAGAACAATGATGGTGATGATTATTATGTCATGGATGTTCAGATGTGCTTAAGCATTGGAATTTCATGATAATGTATATGGTTAAAAGGTGGTGGTGTGGTTTAGTGTTACAAGGTCATTCTTATCTCCTATATTCTTTTTTGGTTCGTTGACCATGGTGATTATGGGTTTTCTTAGAAAATTAGATCTATAATTGATCTAATATTTGATTCTTGAGATGGTTATCTTATTGGTTATCTTAGTTTGTAGATTACTAATGTGATGATGATTTTGCATGTTGCATTGATTGATGATCTATGAGTATTAAACTATGTGGGTTTGCCACCCATTTAGTTACAATGGGATGATTGGAATGTGGATTATCTATATCCTTAGGTCTTTTTAGTGTTTTTTTTAGATTCACCTAGTTGACCTTATCTATGGTAATTTGTGCATTGGCATGTTGAATTTGGATGAGAGGATGGATGTTGAGAGTTCTTGTACAGTCATTTACTTCAACTTGTATCATGTTTTTATCACAATTTCATGGATATCTTGGTTACAAAATTTAGTGGGAGCTTTTGATAGTAGTGTATGGGTGGTGGTTGTATCTTCTTGGCTTGGATATTTTGGTTCTAAATTCTTCTCTATAGTTATTTGTATTATAGTTGAGTGTGTAGGGACCATAGGTGATCTTCATTTGGGAGATGGTTATTACAATTCCATGGAGACATCAGTATCACAGTTTACTGGGAGCTTTAGCAATGATGTGGATTCATCACTTGGTGATGGATGATATTTTGTAGTGGTGGTTGGTGTCATGGAAGAGCTCATAGATCCTATTTGTTGTAGTGAGAGTTCTTTTATATTTTTTTAGTTTCATTGAAAGGATATGGTTATCTTCATGTGATTGGAGATGTTGACATCTTGGTTAGCCATGGAGGACTCTTAAAGTCTTTGGTGAAGTGTCAATTTTATAACTTTTTTTTTTATATAGGTGATTCTTGGTTGAGATGATGTTTTGGTGTTATGTTATGGTTTACTCTTGATTTCACATTATATTTTTAGCATGATACATATGTTCTTGGGAGAAATATATGTTCCTTGGAGCATATGGTCTTATATATGTTATATCATGATGTCATGATGTGCTCCTAATTTTGTAGATGTGTAGTTGGAGCTTTGATAATAATTTAGATAGTTCTATAGGTATTGAGTACATTGGTCATTTACTTGGGATATCCATGAGTGTAATGTTGCATTTGGATCTTAGCATGAATTTATCGATTGGATGTGCTCATGGATACTTGGAGACTTGGGAAAGGAATTTGTTGAGATGATTACTCTTTGGTGGTTTCAACATGAAGTGTAAGGAGTCTTCACCTATATATAGATTTGATTTCATGATGGACCTATAAAGTATATTATTCTTAGAGATTCATTGTGACTTGTGTATCTTGGAGGAGCAATATCATTCCCCACTCTTGGTCTACTCAATATATAATCATATGAGAATTATTCTCCATCTTTATTTCTTGATGTATTAAGTTTTTTGCTTTTTCTTTTCATGGATATGTATCTTGAGCTATGCTTGTTAGTCTTGGAGGGTTCATTTAAGGAGTGTATGAAATGTTTATCTCCTAGTGTATATGAGTTGATTTATGATGTGATTCATTGATGAGGTGTAGACAAAATTGGTTTCTTGGGTGATCTTAAAGTTTTTTGGGTGCCTATAGTTGAATTCATGTAAGCTTAGTTTCAAAAGAGGGATATGAGGCACAAAATGAGTATACAAATAACATTTATAATTATAACGTGTCAATTTGACAATAGAAGGGTGGAAGGAATTATTAAAATATAACTTAAAAACTTATATTACTTTGTTAATACATGATCCCTATGAAATATGTTGCAACTTTTTAGAGTAGTGTGTTTTTGAATAAACATACAATAATTTTGATCTTGTATTTTTTAATTAATAAATATGAGTAATAAGCTAAAAATACAATTCTAAATTATAATGAGAACAAAATAAGAGCATCAAATGTAAATTACACAAAATCATGCACTTAAAAAAATACACTAAAAAGAGAGTTCATATGCAAGAATATAACTCTAGAAGTTTCTAAAATGAAATTTGCTAAGTAAAAGTTCCATAAAACTACAAATATGAAGAACATGAGGAACACAAATAAAGAATGGAAATTGTTATATGTTAAAAAAAATATTTTGTTCATGAATTTTTGATCTTGAGAAGAGTTTAGATAAATGAGAATTATTCATTAAAGTTGAAGTGTTAATTTTATCAAAATTAAAAGCCCATTAACAAGGGCACTCCCAAATTGTTGATGAAATGTCAGCATGAAATCATGCTAACTAGACAAAAAGTTTATGTGGTGCTTACATGTTGTTAGTGTGAGGTGTACTTGATTGTACTACATGGATGATAATGGGGTATCTATGTGGTGTTTGATTGGGTGAGACAATGGCATATCTATGTGGCACTACTTATAGGGACCAAAGGTGGCTTTACCCTACATAGTGTGTATAGTGGCACATGTATGAAGGTACAAGATAGTTTAAGAAAAGTGCTTTAAAAATAAGCACCCATTTTTTAATTAAAAACACATATGCACTTTTTCAAATTTAAAAATTCTCTACTTTAATTAAGTTTTTTTTTTTAAAAACCACTTTTCACCTTTTATTTTATTTTTTAATTTTTTTCTCTCCCATGTCTTGGTCTGCGTGTAGTTTATACAACCTAGATTAAAAAATTGAAGCCTAAAGAAGAAGATTTTGATTCAAATGAGTTGACAATAAATTTGTGTGTTCTTAATTTCTCTAAACAATGGACTCCATTTCACTCCAATGTAATTCCAAAAAATATTATTTGGAAAAAATCACAAATAACATACAACATTCAGACTTTGTTAGCTTAGCTTCTAGATGTTAAGTTATGGATGAACTAGAATAAAAAAAAAACTTTCTTGGATCGGTAAGATATGATGGAGAATGCATATTCTTTCAATCATTCACCCAAAACAAAATACCTACAAATAAACCCATACTAAAAGATGTAATCCCATGTAAGAAAAACCTAGCAATGAGAAAAACCACTAACCTATTAGCCAAATTGGCTCTTATACCATTTAAGTTTTTTAAATTAACCCTAAAAACTCTACCCAATACCTTTGAAAATCAAACTAATTACTACTAGAATATCTATATGTGAGACCCTACCTTTTCGTTATCATGTTCACTCCATGTGTCCTTGATGACATCGTGTGATGTGTCATATACTTCCATGGTTAGACATTAAATGAGAGTTATCATGTTATATGTTCTAGAGTTACTCTATTTTCCTTGATGTTATCATGACTCATACTAGATATTTTTATGTTCTTATTGTTTGGACATTATTTATAGTAACTTTATGAATGAAAATTGTTTCCTATGCATAAATGTTATTCTTATACTCGTATGGTTGCTTTGATTATCGTGGATATTTCTAGATGATGAATTCATATTTTTTGCAAGTATGAAATTGTTGTCATTGATGTCAACTGGTTAACCAGTTTTCAACTAGTTGCTATTGTCATTGATGGCATGGTTAATGGTTATTGGTTGTATATGTCAAGGATATTGAGAAAATTGTAATAAAGAAAGGTCGCAGGTGTTCAGTGTTTGCTCCAGGTTTTTCTCTAGGATTTGCTCCTATGTTTGTGTGGTTTAGATATGTTGATCATGGATGTTGGAAGTTTCTATATCCAAATTTTGGGTTTCTGGATCGATATACAATGCGAGTTATGTTCACTAGTTGTGAATTGTGTTTTTAGTGTCTCTGACTGAGGTCTGGGAGAAATGTAGTTGCTCTGGATTTCTTCTTGTTCGAGTCTTATGACTTGTGGTTTTGGAGTTAAGCTAATATGATCATGTTAAAGATAATTTTGTTGTCTGGGAGGATTGGATCATGCTAAGGTTGTGTGTGCTTAATTGTTCTATGTTTTTTACACTGGTTTGGCCGACCTTGTGTTAAACACTACTAGCAAAGTTTATGGAGCATGTTGGGACTTATTTGGGTCCTCATCAAGCATGTGTTTGGGTCGCCCTCATTCTAATTCCACCCTAAAATGTTTTGGCACCGACCTAATTTGAATTTGTAAATGCAAATGGTGTATGGATGACTTTGGATATGTTTCAAAGTTGAAGATGGTATAAATATAGGATGAGATATTGGTGAAAGGTGTACAAAGGAAGAGAGCAAGATAGATGTAAAATAGATGAAAAATAGAGTATGTGGTTGAGCATATCAGTGTGAAATCTTAGTGGCAATTTTTTAGATGCAATGAGTTGAAGGTGTACTCTATCATTCATGCATGTCTGCAAGTGTTTGAGCAATTTGTGGTGGAAATATTTGTTGCATTGAGATTGTATTATCTTTGTAACAAGTCTCTTCTATATTCTTTGTATCTGTGTGGCAGTGAGCCCTCCGGGTGGTTAACCCTTGTTGGGCAATGAGTCCTAATTCAGATGGTAAGTCTTGTTTTGGTAGTGAGTCTTTGTAATCATTTTTGATATTCTCTATATTGTGAGCTAATCCTCAC
This sequence comes from Sequoia sempervirens, assembly GCA_007258455.2. Lineage (NCBI taxonomy): Eukaryota > Viridiplantae > Streptophyta > Pinopsida > Cupressales > Cupressaceae > Sequoia > Sequoia sempervirens. The sequence continues at coordinate 24,431 of VDFB02331827.1, read as the reverse complement.
CGTAGTTTTTCCCTTATTGGGTTTTCCATGTAAATTTGGTGTTATTGTGTATGTGTGATGTTTTTCAGTTTCTGCTTTTGCAATTAATGATTAGTAGAGTAAAGGATTTGTGATTGATCTAATCTCTGGTGAAAGTTTTAAAGGATTAATTTTTTACAATTGATTCACCCCCCTCTCAATTGTCTTGTTCAAAAATATTATTGATTGATGGAGTTATTATTTGATTACATCAAGTGGTTATGAAAGTAGATATGTTGATGTTTACTTGTGATGGTTATTAGATCTAAATTATTTCTATATGATTTCCTAGTTGATTATTGTTTTTGAAATGTTATTTTAATTTATGATAGTTGCTTCGACTATTATGTTCTGACACCTTTTGTCGATTAAACAAGTAATTTTTTTCCAATGGTGGTTGGAATCACATAACTACTTTTGTTTTTTTATCCCTATGAAATACTAACCTTATCTCATATGGAGAAATAAGGTCATGAGATATGATGTTGTGAAATATTGTTTGATGTGTTGTGTGATCATGTGTATGTGTGAAAGTTTAATTGTTACTTTTATTGGATTATCTCTTTGTATGTTTATTTATTTTATGATTTATATAGTTATTTATGTGATTTAAATTATGTTTTAAGAGTCCTAAAAGGTCCCTAGGTGATAGACTTAAGGGTTGGGATTTTTTTTTACTTAATAAATACCTTTATTAGTGTTTAAAACCCTCTTAAATTTCTTAAAAGTGACAAAAATTGGAGTTGGTTGGTTGGTTTAGTTGGTTAGGAAAGGTATTTTATTTTTCCCTTTCTATTTATTATTTCTCCTTAAGTGGAGAATGGGCTTTTTCTTCTTGAACAATTTATTAGGATTTTCATTTGGTAGTCAAATTCTAGTTGGAGAAAAGAAGAGAAGAAGGATAGAGAAAGAAAGATGGAATAGAGGAATTGGAGAGTCTTCATCAATATGGATAGAAAATATCATGGTAGGGTCTAACCCTCTTGTTGATCTTTGTTTGGAATGTTTTTTTTATGTTTGTGAAATTTTATGTCAAACAAATGGTGAATCTTTTTTGGAACTTTGTTGTAAGCTATGTGTGGGGTTTTTTGGGTATGAGTACTCACCTTGTCTAAATTTGTACATAAATAATCATTTATGCATATAAGGTGAAAGAATAATAGGATGTTAATGAAATTGTTGTAATGTGCAAAGATTAGTAATGTGAATGTTATATAGTGTTTATTTGTTGAGGTATTTATGTGATAAGTGTTGTTTGTACCTTGGAAGAGCTATGTAACCCAATTGACCATGATTTATTTTTCTTTGTTGATTTTTTTTTTCGAACACATGTGTTAAGTAAGAAAGATTATCTTGGGATTTTTCAACCTATGGTTTCTAAAGAAGATACATGACAGTCTTATGAGATTTGTAATTTTTTTAAGAACCCAAGGATGTCTTGTGACTAGAGTTTTAAATTTGTATTTGAATGTGTTATACTTAACTTGTTTAAAAAGGAAAAAGAAGCCACATGTCCATATTATTGTTGATAAGATATAGAATGAGATCTATAATGGTAAACTATGAAATGATTTACTTTGTTAGTTTGTGTTAAAATTAAGGAATACAATGTTGCTCATTTATTATTGTTCCATATAGGAATGAAATAAACAAAATTTCTTAAGTGAAATAAGTTCTAATTTGTAATTGCTATTTAACATTGGAAGAAAATTAGTTGTGGATTAGGGAGTAAGTTTAACCTAACATATGATGTTTCATAAAAAAATAATTAGTTGAAGTAGTTTCTTGTGGAAAATTATATTATCATTAATGCTCATGTAAAAATTTAGTACACTTTGAAAAGAAAATAAAAGATTTGACTTTCTTAAACTATTCCTCTATATGCTTTGAGTTTGTTGAGGATCCCTGCAAAATTTGAAGAGAAAATGGAGTAGATTATGAGAAGGTTTTTGTGGTCGGGGGTGGAAGACAAAGCCAAAATTGCTCTTGTGGCATGGGACCTCATGTGCAAGCTGAAGAAGTGGGGTGGGTTGGGTCTTAGAAGCATAAGGTCTTTCAATAAGGCTTTGCTTGCGAAGAACATTAGGAGACTCCTTAATGGGGAGGCGGGTTGGTCCTCTCTGGTTAAGCATAAATATTTTTCTAGAGTGGGGAGATCTTGGGACCTCTTGCATTTTGATTCTATCCCATTGGGATCCTATTTCTAGAAGAATATTCTCCCTTGCAAGGAACTAATTGCTAAAGGTGTGAAGTGGTTGTTGGGTGATGGTACCAAGATTTTTTTTTGGGAGGATGTATGGTGTGATGGTGAGCCATTAGTTAACCATCCATGGGCCCCTCCTATTGTGGCTATTTGCAAACATAATTTTGGTCACATGGTGGCTGATTATATCCATAATGGTGCATGGAAGGATTTTCAGAATTGGGATCTCTCATTACTTGTTCTTCAGAATTTCCTTGCTAATATCTGAGCTCCCTAATTCCTAAAGCCTGAACGGGTGATTTGGGCCCCCTGGGCTAATGGGTGTTTCTCTACAACCTCATCCTTTATCAGCTCCTTGGTTAAACCTGACCCTTGTCCCTTTTGTGAAAAGTTGTGGAATGAAATGTTGATCCCTAAGGTGAATATTATTTTCTGGTTGTTAATGCAAAGTAAAGTGTAGACCCAGGATAATCTTTGTAGAAGGGGGTTTTCTATTCCTAATAGGTGTGTGCTTTGTGCGTCTGATGCGAAGAATGCTTTTAATCTTCTCCTTGGGTGTAATTTTTCCTACCTCATCTAGAGTAAGTTTCTTGCCCTTTGGAATTTGGACTAGGTTTTCTAAAATTCTCTTAGCAGCTTTGTTGACCAATCGAAATGTCCTACTTCTTCTCCCATCCTTAGAAGACTCTGGGAGCTCATGGCCTTGCATATTGCTTGGGGAATTTGGAAAGAAAGAAATAACATAATATTCTGGGATTCTAAACTCAAGGTGGATAGTGTGTTTATCAAAATTCGTAGAGCCATTTTGGAAAAAAATTATCTTCAAAACCAAGATGCTTCTCAGTGTGCTATGACCTCTTGTTTGGTTGGTTATGATTTATTAGTGGCTGCTAATTGGAAGATCTCTTATTTTCCTTCTAAGATTGTTAAGACCAACATTAATGCTAGATTGAATAATAAGTGGAAGCCCTCACTGCTTGGGTGGGTTAAAATTAATTTTGATGGGGCAACCAAGGGTAACCTTGGGCCTTCTAGTTGTGGGGGGTGTTGAGGAATGAAGATGGAAGGTTCTTGGGCATGGTGGCACTCCCATTGGGAAACCAAACCAATCACCATGCGAAAGTTGAAGCTACATTTATTAGTATCAAGTATGTGTTGGACAAGGGCTACACCAAGCTTTGGGTTGAGGATGATTCCCTCAATATTGTTAACTGCTTACTTGGCACTCAATTGCCAAGTTAGACAATTGATCAGCTTATGGAGGATTCTAAAATGATGCTAAGATATTTTGAAGAATCTTGGGTCACACATATCTATAGGGAGGGAAACTCCCTAGTGAATTTCTTTGCAAAGGAGGTTGTCAAACTTCATGATTACAAGGCATAGGAGGAGTACTCCCTCCTTCCCAAGGATGCCAAGGTTTTATTACAAAATCATGGCTATGGTTGAGTTCATATTCTAGGTTGTTTGAAGATTTCCATTATTTCTTATTTTATTAGTGCATGCTTTGTGGGTGGTGTTTAACCCGCTTTTAATTTGTTGTTTGTTTCTATTCTGGGTTTTCAGTTTATGGTGATAGTTGATATGGGAGGTGATTAGAGCATAATCAAACCCTTTTTTGTGAAATATGGAGGAACAAGCACAAGATATGGACAATTTTAAAACATGGGCATTTCACGCCCTTTCTGGAAAGACTCCATGACCATGATCCTAACGCCTTTGCAAATTTTGTTCACTATTGGCATGATAGAAGGTTACAGGTTAAGGGGATGGAGTTTGTGATCAACAAGGAATTTATTTCCTCTATTACTAGACAATAGATGGACAGGCAAAAAAATTTCAAGGAAAGAAGAGTAATGACGATGCCATGGACCAATTTTTCAAAGATAATGAACAAAAGAAGATAATGAACAAAAGAAGCTGATTAAAATGCCCTCTTAGGGTTACGAGAAAACTTCTCAGAAGTGGATTTGGGTCGATATTGTGGAGGTTATGATGCGGTATGTTACCCTAGATGGTTGATATACTACCATTTTAGGTCACCATTTCACCTTGTTGAATCACTTCAGGCATGGGTTACATGTTTTGTTTCCTTTCTTTCTTCTATCTTCGTTGGAAGTGTTTGTCTATGCTCAATTGAAAAATAGAATGGATCCTATTCTTCATGAGGGCCTCATACTGCTTATTATGGAGCATGTGAGAGCCCATATTCCTACAAAGTCGATCGAAGCAAAGGAGAAGGCTATTAGTAAGGATTCACTCTTGACAGGTTCAAACACCAGTGTTGATGATGATGAGTGGAATGAAGAGGAGGGTGGTTCATCGTCCCCTGTGGAAGCCCCCTCTAAAAAGAGAAAGAATGGGAACCTTAAAAGGAAGAATGTTTCCAAGAAGCTAGTTTTACAAGATTCAGATTCCCATGGGTCCCCTTCTACTGGAAATGATATCGATATTGTCTTGGGTGGCTCCCATTCTAAGGAGGTTAATGTACTACATGGATAGGAGTCTAGTACGAAGGGTTGTATGGAGAAGGTCATGCCTGAGGATGCAGAGGTCAAGGAAGGAAAGGGAATACCACGAAGGGCATCCAAACGAATTGCAAAGATGCAAAATTAGGTTGCAAAAGGTGGTATGAATAGTGACAAGGCTCCGGGTAAGAAGAAGAGTAGTGAGGAAACTATTGTAGAAATCAATGACTCTCCTATTTGAAAATCACCTAGCATGGATATATTGGGGGACAGGTCATTGCATAAGGATGAAGGGGTGAATCTAAACTCTAGAAAGCCTGAACCCCTGAAGATCAACCCTCTCTATGAGGACTTCTCTTACCTGAATGAGGACAATACTACAATGTTTGAGCTTCTGGATATGGTGCGTTCAGGGGAAACATGCACTTTCAAGCTTGCCAAGTGGGTGCTTTAGGAATTTAATAAGGTAAACATTAAGATTGGGGATCTAAAAGAAAATATGAAAAAATTGCCGAAGGGTTCTTCAGGTATTCTGATTGAGAGACTAGTTGATTTGGAATGCTCCTTTTCGAACTTTAAGACCCTATGTGAGAATCGCCTTTCTAAAATGGAGGCTAAGATTAATGAAACAAATGCAGATATCAAGAAACTGCTACAAGTTAGTCATTGTTCGGTAAAAAATAGTGTGGAATCCCTGGAGATTTTATTTGGTAAGATTAGTCAATTAATGGAAGATTAGATTTACTTTGTGGAGATGTTGGAGAAAGATCAGTCTTCAAAGGGTAAGGGGAAGAAGGGCGACAAAGATGAGGCCAAGGGCCCATGTACCAAGACTAGGGGAAACCTTAGGAAGACCTTTGAGGAGGAAAAACAAGAACTGTTGGATATGGTCAATCTGCATCAAAACTAGGAGATCGAGGTGGATAACACCTTGAAGAATATGAAGTAGTGTTTTTTTCTATGTTTTTTGTTGTTGATGTTTGGTCGCTATTGTTTTGTTGTTGGTTTACTTTTGACCTTTGACTATTGTTGATGCTTCAATGTCTTTCTCTTTGAATGACTTTCCCTCTTTTGTGTTGTAAAGGGTTTTGGGTCCCTTCAAAACCTATTTTTCCAATATAATCAAAACTTTCTTAAACTATTTTGTAAAATAACAAAGTTATGCTCAAAATCTTGTTAAATATTATAGATCTTGCATATAATAGTCATAATATAGTTTGGTATGCATAATATATAAATATAATACATATATTACAAATAATTTATATTGAGTATAAATTTATTTAACATTGATAAAGTTAAAGGTTTGTATGTATATATATGTGTGTCTGTGTCTGTGTCTGTGTCTGTGCGTGTGTTTATATATATATATATAATAAACATTTAATTTTTATAGATACCTAAAATTGTCCTAGCTCGCGAACTAGCAGTTTAACACTAATATTTGTCTTTCCCTAATGTTCAATTATTTAATTATTGTTTAAAATCATATTTCCACTGTTAATTAAATGACTTTATATTATTTAATTAATTCATTTCAATTAATCTTCTTGATTAAATAAATAAATCCTATTTATTTAATTATATCTTAATTCTTTATTCTTCTTGATTAAATAAATAAATTATATTTATTTAATTATATCTTAATTATTTATTCTTCTTGATTAAATAAATAAATCTTATTTATTTAATTATATCTTTAATTCTTTATTCTTCTTGATTAAATGAATAAATCCTATTTATTTAATTATATCTTTAATTCTTTATTCTTCTTGATTAGTTAAATAAATCCTATTTATTTAATTATATCTTTAACTCATTATTCTTCTTGATTAAATAAATAAATCTTATTTATTTAATTATATCTTTAATTAGCATTCACCCACTCTTCCTAAATTAAGTAATTACTTTAATTATTTAATTATCCCATCTTCTCTCATCATTATCCATTCATCATGAATAAATATCCCATCTTCTCTCATTATTATCCATTCATCATGAATAAATAAAACATTTTATTTATTTATCTAATTTCCACATGTACATTCTTCAAATAATTAATTAATTTAATTAATTATTATCCTCTCATGCAAATTTAAATCTATCTTCTAACACTTTCACTTCACTTCACATGCAACTAGTTAACTCACACTGAGTTATCATCCACATAATTAAATGAATTTTATTTAATTATGTCACTAATAATTATTTATTCTTCTAATTTAATTAAATAAATTATTATTATTTATTTAATTATTTATCATTCACACTTCTAAATTAAGTAATTACATTAATTATTTAATTCTTCTCTTTTATCTCAAACATCATCCATTAATAAATAAACATTATTTATTAATCAATCTTATTTGCACGTTCCTCCAATAATTAATTAATTAATTAATTGATTATATCATGCATTATTTCCTCGAATCTTAACTGACACTCTCTCTTAGTCAACTAATATTGACTAACCACTCTTCTAATCAATCAATTGACTTAACACTTCAATTAATATCGCATGCAACTACTTAACTAGAATCCTACAGCTAGTTGCGATCAGTTAACTGGGAAATCAATTTCTCTCATTAATTCTCAACCTTTGATCTCAAATCAGCACCTCTTAATCCAGATGGTTGATCTAATTTCCTCAAATCTATAAAATAACCCTTCATCCTTCACATTCATTACTTAAGAATTTTTATAGCAAAACCATGTTCTTTTGATTCTTGAGCAATTGAGAATTTATCATAGCATCTAGGTCATCACGTATTGAAGTTTTTTGCAGAATATCAATGTAGGCTTTGATTTGAAGCAATCTGACATATATTTCAACTGAAATTACTAAAAACTGGGATTGGTAAGGTTGTTTCATGCTTTTGAATTCATAAGTTTAGCAATCTTGATCTCATTGGTAAGTGGGTCTATCCTTTGTTTTTGGATTCTTTGCTTGAATTCAATTGTTATTATCCATTCCATATTTTCCCCTTACATTAAACGACACACCCTATGGGACCCAAACCCATAACTTCCTAATAAAATTTAATCTTCTGAGTGTTTTTAAAGAATTTTGTAGGTTACATCCAAGAATTCGCTTAAAACCCGTCATATTCTTTCAATCATAAAAAAATTGATGTATTGAGTTTTACAAAATGGTTTCTGGGTTTTGTGGACCTTATTCTTACCTTTTTGGAACATTTTACGATTGTTATTGTGATTTTTTTTGCTACTTTTTAAAAATATTGTTGTTAATCTCTAAAAAATCATGTTTTTCTTTCATCACTAATAAATTCTACACATTGAATTTTGCAAAAAGGTTTCTGGGTTCTGTAGTTCTCGATTTTAGATTTTTGAAACATTTTATGATTTCAAATTTGATTGAGATTTGGGAAATTTTTCTCTATTTCAAATTGCTATTATAATTGTTCAAATCAAAGAAAACCCAAAATTTGAACCACATCTGACTGAGAATCAAGAAAGATAAAATTTGTCAATTTTTTGCAAGCTTATTTCAGTAGATTAAGTGTTTTTTGGGTTACTAATGTCTAATTTGTAGCTTGTGGCATTGGGAGAACAAATTACACATTTATTTTAGAAATTTAAAAAGAACACTCACATTTAGATTTCGATGTTTTAAAATTGACGTGAATGTCTCACAATTGTGTTTTGGTGCATCTAAAAAGAACAACAACAAATCACCATTGCTTTCTTAGTTAAAATTTACAGTGTGTTGGAACATGTCATTTTTCTTTGGGTTTTAAAAAGAACAACAACAAATCACCATTGCTTTCTCGATTAAAATTTACAATGTGTTGGAACATGTCATTTTTCTTTGGGTTTTAAAAAGAACAACAAATCATCCAAGTCATCCTTATTTTTATTATTAAAGGGTTCTTCTTACCACAACAAAGAACTCAAGGCAACCTCAAAGCACGTGTTCAGGTAGGCTATATAAAGCGTGTGAAAATGAAATTAGGTAGCACGTATTTAGGGACTGTTATCAACTAGGATTGCACCCTAGCTAATCCTAGACTTAGCTAATCCTGTTGAAACATTGGAATATCTTCATGTTGTGGGTACCCTATAGTGAAGATAGACATCTAGATAATGGGCTAGTTCCCCTTTTGATTTTTTTTAGGGACTAATGATTATGCAAGAAAAGGGATAGAAGGCTTTAAAATGAATGGTAAAACTAAACTTAAAAGGATGGTGATGCACCTAAATGATGATGAAATTGCAATTTGATTCACAAGGACCTTTCAATGTTTCTATTTGTAACACCAAATTTGAATAGCTCAACCACATAAATGATTCACACAAAGCCTCAACAAATTTACCCTTTTTGAAGGAAAAGCAATGTTTTCACAGCTAGAATGATAAAATGAATCACATGCACAATGTATGACCTATGAAATTAAACTTAATTGTGTACATACACCTATGAGTGAGATAAAAAAATAGAGGTTTTTAGATTTAAACACTATAAATTTCTTATCAAACCAAACATAAAAGATGACACTTGAAATCTAGAAGGCAAATACTTGATTTTATTGGAAGGCCTAAAGGAATCTTTTTGCAAAACTGAAATACAATGTTGTAAATTGTTGAATCAATACTCTAAAAAAATCGAGCTACAAGACTTTTCTAACTCTCTACAATGAACATGAGAGTAGAAAGCAAGAACTGAGAAAAAACATAGGCTTTTCCTCCTATATACAAAAAATGACTCCAATGAGTCAAATTGAGTTAATTGAAGTCAACTCAACATAAAAATCTCTCCAAGAATCTCTCCCATGAGCAAACATGAAAATCCTTAAAAAGAGGGGTCAAAACTGAGCAAAAATAGGCTCAAACTCCCTCTTACAATCAGTTTGACCAAGTTGACCTCAAAACCACATGAGATAATTGAAAATCATGACCAAACTCTCTAGTTTAACCCTATCCTCTGATTTTGCATGATTTGGAACTGGAGTGAACAATCTAAATAAATATTAAAGCAATCAATTAAGGATTACTTTAACTTGTGTTATGGATTTGTCTTCATTTTGCATCTTTATGACATTAATTAAAGCAATTTATAATTTGATTACTCTAATAATGTTTAAATTCTCATTTCATTTCAACTCATGCAAAATTATGCAAGAATTAAGGGGACAACCTTGTGTTTGAAATCCATGCAAGATATTACAAAGGTAAATTAATACATGGTAAAGGTATAAGTTTTAAGCAAAGTCTAAATAAAAGTGGAAAAATACCCCCAAAAAGAATTGCCAAAACATAGGGCATAAAGAAACCAAAAAATAAAATCGCGGCCATTCACTTTGCATCACATTCATTTTAACTTTGCATACTTTGAAACTTTGACTCTACTCGAGCCGCCATGGTTACTTGCAATTTGGGATTTTTTTTATGGAGAGTTTGGAAGCGTTGTGGAGGTTTCATGTAAAACCATATGGAACCGCGTGGTAAGCACACATTTCTTTCATTTCACATGTTTATTCCTTCTTATGTGGAAGAAAAGGCTCTTTGTGAAAGAAAATTTCTCTTCTTTACTTTCTTTTGGATTTCTTGATGTCTAAATCTTAATCATCTCGACTGGCAACATTCCTTTTGTTCACTATAACAGACCATGGGTTTTAAGTTTGAAATGCAAGTTGTGGCTTAATTATTTTAAATGCAGAGAAAACCCTCCATTCTATTTTTTGTTTTTGTGGCTGACATGGCATTTATCTGTAAAACTGGGCCCCAATACCCGTCCTGAGTCTACACTTTTAGTGTCAAGGGTTTCACTTTTGTATTCTCAGCCCTTTGAATTTTGTACTCTCTTTGCTCTGTGGCTATAGCTTTATGCATGTTCTTCATTCTTGTCTTTTGAACCAATATTTTTCCTCCTTTGACTGTAGTGATATGTCAGGATCTTAAGAACACTAATCTTTATTTTTGTTCTTCATGTTGGTTCTGCAACTCTGCCTCTATCTTTTTTGCACTCTCTAAACATCACCTCTTAAAAATATTGTGATATGTTTATCTTAAACTCTCCAAAGATCCTTAAAGGCTTGAAGACTAAGGAAGGAAATAACCTTAAAGATTTGATAACCTCACCCTTATAGATAAGCTTAGATGACTGTAGTAGGTTTCTTGGACTATCTTCATGATGTAGGTATCTATGCCTTGATCAACACCCAACACTTGATAGTAATAACTCCATTTGTTCCTCATAACTTGATGTTTCTATTTGCAACATAACATCCTTGCAGAATTCTTCTAGCATGCCTTTGTCCCTTAGGATTGTATGGAACTCATGATTGTGACTGTCCCACTACAACTGTAGGTCTACATTGATCCCTACCACATTTATCCCACTGATCTCTAACATCATTTCTTTGCTTGAAAGACCCCAATAGTGTTGTGCCTTATTAATGACTTTACCTCTTCTTGATCTAATGACTTATAGTCTTTGTTAGAGACATACATAGAAACTCACACTGCCATTTCTTGTTGAATATGTCTTTGTGTGCAAGGAAAGCATTTTTATTCTTTTGCAGAATGAAAGTTCTATGAAACCTTCCCACATTCTTGTCCCTTTGAGGCTGCATTAATGATCATTCTCCATTTCCATTTTGTTGTGAAAATACTTCCTAAGTGACTGATCATTTTGGTTAGTGTCATTCCTCTCCTAATTACTATCATGACAAGAATGTTATGTAACATTGCATTTGCATTTATCTCTTTATGAATAGAACTGTTACTTATTCATGCTGATCATGAACTGTCATGCTTAAATTATTGTATATGCCTTCACTGCCTCATGCCATGGTGAATTCCATGGCATGAAGCCACCTTTTAGTTGTCATTTGATCCACCTTAAATCATCTGGTCACCATGCATGGTTTGCATTTCATCAATATTTATTGAGGCATCTAATGATTGACTTGGTTGTGAAGGTCGAGCTGTAGATAGTTGCTCTTATCCTACCACAACAGACTTATCTCACTATGCTTAGTGACATTATGAGGTGGTAAAGGGTGAAACCTTATTCACTACCTTGGATGCAATAAAGATATAAGTATGCTTGATATTCATTGTCCTCTCTTGAAAATATCTTGCTATAGTCTCATATGCATTGTTTCCTCATTCATGATTGAGGATCACTATCTTTATGTACATTCCATGATCTTTGTGACTTTATGAACCAATGATAGACTCACTTTAACTCTTATCCACTATCCAATTATGGTGGCTACCTTCTCTTATTGGGTTCCAATTGAGCAAATATTTTTCCATTTATGGTAGTGATGTCAACCAATTTATCATTATAGGTGATGAGATATATGCTCAAAGTTGATAAATATAATGCTTTTACACTCTCAACCCTCTCAAAGCAAGAGGGAAGCATGTTGGGCTCAACCCTTGTGGGAGCCCATTTTACTCCACATTCCATGATGTTGAATGAAAAATAATCCAACAATGAAAATTTCACCTATACCTGCACAATGAACAAACATGTTAGATAAAAACAATGAAGCTAAGAGCTTCCAATGATGCATTGAATCTTCTGCTCCTGAATGTTTGTGAAATTTGCATATTTGATCAAATGTTTCATAGGAGTAGATTATATATCTGTTGATGTATACATATGAAGATAAATTTGATTATGAGCTCTAACACAATCTATTTCTACAAGTATCTCTAGAGCAACCAATTGAGGGAGCTAGAGTTGGAGCTGAAGACACAACTGACAACCTTGTGATTCATCATTCAGGCAATGACAAATCAAATTTCCTTTAATTCTCTTTACCTCTTCAGTTGTATAGTTTACTCTTTATGTTACATTTCATCATGTATGATCAATTACTCCCACAGCTTGTGTAGGACATTTGAGCATATTTCTTTGTAAAATAAATAAAGACAACAATATTATGCAAATTTGTGTAATTTTCCGTTGTAAAGAATATTTTCATAATAAAACTTAACTTCATTTGAAAGAATATTTTTTCCAATGACAAAACTTTAGTAGAAATTTGTATGTACCTTTTCCTTCTAGTTGCAAATACTTGCTCCATCTCTACTTGATTGAGCTATAAGCAAAAATTAGGTAACATTCTGGCGACCTCTACTAAATGCTTGCCTACTAAGCATCATAGACCAATTGCATATCTTATCCATTGGGAATAATAGTCATTCCTTGTCCTCTTGACTCAAAAAAATCTGTAACACAGTTGTTTAAGACATGAGCAACAACTAAACAAAATAGAAAAACAACTACAATGGCACTATTTAAGATAGGGCCAACAACCATGTGCAAAATCACTTCCTGGAAAATAAAGCAGAACTGAAAAGAATGTGCCTAGGGCACTTATTAATTGAAAACCTCTATTCTACCCTACACTAACCAATAGTGGTAGTGTTTAAACAAAGCCATTAACTGGTGTTTGGAAATAACTTCCCTTTCTAATTAAGAAAGTTTGATTTTTAAGGTGATTTAGTACTGATAAGATATGACCCATAAGAACATACCCTATAGAATGTTGCAAAAATATTTGAAGAACAAAAACAAACTCAATCACCATATGAACCTGATCATAGATACTACTATTATGGGGTGAATAGGTGATTTGGATTTGTTGTTCCATAGCTTCAGTCTCATCATTAGGAGCATTGACGACCGATTGTATCTTGTTAGTACTCCTCTTAGCTAAATCTCTGATCGGTCATCCTCTTGAAAGGATGAAACTTGGACTTTTACTATTGGTTTCTTGCTCATGTATTGTTGATTCTATCTCATCCTTGTGACTAGTCTGCTTCATTCTTAGTGACTCATTTGGAAATATGGTCACATCCACCTTTTTCTCTTAATGTCCAAGGTAATCCTCCTCTACAGGTTGCTCCTGTTGATCAATACTTTCCTCCTCCAAAGGTGTTGGAATAACATCCAAGCATGAGCAGAAAAGCTCAATTTCATGTTGAAATAGATCCTCTTCAAGCTCTTGATCATTCAAATCAAAGTTGCTTTCATATATCTGTTCACGAATCAATGCCTTGTTCAAATGGTCTTCAACACTCTGATGGTCAAGACTTGGCATAGACATACTATTTTCATTTTCATCCTCAAAGGTAGGAAGTTCATCAAATAGACTAACTGAAACTTTTTTCACATTATCTAAATTTGCAAGAAAGTCATCAAGATTATTCCAAAATGAATCTTCATCACATTCCTCTTGGGTTTTTGATAAAAGAGGATTGTTTTTTACTTTATAACAACTCTCAGCTGGCAGTGTAAGTTCCATGAAAGGCTTTCCTTCACACTCTTCTACTTGATCCAAGACCCCATTGTCAGATTGCTTAGCTTCAACCAACCACTCCTCATATTATTGGGGATCTTCTTGTTGTTCTGAAACTGTTGTTAGTGAAATTAGAATCACACATGCTTCATCGTTTTCAACAAAAGAAGGTAACTCATCAATTCAAGTTGTAGGATGATCTTCTTGATCAGCCTCTTTTACTTCTTCACCTTACTGCCCTGGATGACTTATTGAAACAATTTGATCATTTTCAAAAAAACCAAGAAGATCATTAGCTAAAACATTGAAAGATTCCTCTTGAAAGGTCTTCTCCTATTCAATCTTTTGCTACTCTAATCGGTAATACTCTATAGCTAAATGCAGTGTTCTAATCTTCTCCATTATGAGTGAGTTATCCTGATTAATGGGATGCTCTATAATTATACTAGGTTGTACCTAGTTACTTTCCTCAACTTGCAAAGGATGAAGGCTTGTGAAACTTGGAATTTCAAGCTTAAGAGGCCGATTTGAAGAGTTAAGAACTTTATCTTGCCTGAAACTCATAATCTCAACTATAGGAGGGTTAAGAGGCTCATTTTGTTTAAAACTTCAGAATTTATAATTATGAACCTCTTGAATAGGCTGATCCAAAATGACAGGAGCTACTTGAACTTGATGCCTATGTGTTTGAGTGAGCAAAAGCCTCATATGCTCTTATTTTGCAACTAGCTCTCTTTCAAGATGCTCTTGATATTGCCTTCTTTGAAACTCCTCTTGTTGACATTGATAATCTGAGTAAGCCCACTCTTCCTGTTGCAAATCAAACTCTTGCTCCCTCTTGATATCATCTGCAATTTTTGTGATCTGCCTCTCAAAGTCTAGCATTATGTTTTTGATTTCACTAATCTTTGTTTTGTCAATGTATTGGGGTTGACTAGGAAAATAATAAGGCTGATTCGACATGGAAATGGATTCTTGAGGCTAATTTTGGACATATGAATGTTGATATGTAGGTTGAGTAGGGGTGATTGGGTGATAAGAGTACTGAACATGCTAGTTTCCTTGAAAAACCATGGAATTTTGGCTAAAACCAGTTGCATGCTTAGCTTGATATGGTTGATAAGGATTTTCATGAAACAGAGGTGGAAATATGCTCTTTTCATGAAAACCTAACATGTTAAAGCATTTGAAACTTGGAAAAATTCTTGAAATCAAAGTGAATCAACTTTCTTTTGCAAAAATGAAACATACTAGCACTTTGTTTGCTTGAAACTAGTAGATTGAACTCTAATTCGCCACGTGTGTATAGATCTACGCCTCCAAAGGTAGAAATTGCTGATGTACACAACAAAACCAGTAATAAAGTGATGAGATTTGAACTGTGAAAGTTCAAATTGTCCCACTGGGTGTGCCAAAACTGTTATCAACTAGGATTGCACCCTAGCTAAGCCTAGACTCAGCTAATCCTATTGAAACATTGGAATATCTTCAGGTTGTGGGTACCCTATAGTGAAGATAGACCTCTAGATTATGGGTTGGTTCCCCTTTTGATTTTTTTTAGGAACTAATGATTATGCAAGAAAAGCAATAGAAGGCTTTAAAATGAATGGTAAAACTAAACTTAAAAGGATGGTGATCCACCTAAATGATGATGAAATTGCAATCTAATTCACAAGGACCTTTCAATGTTTCTATTTTCACAACTAAATTTGAATAGCTCAACCACATAAATGATTCACACAAAGGCTTGAAAAAGTTACCCTCTTTGAAGGAAAAACAATGTTTTCACAGCTAGAATGATGAAATGAATCACATACACAATGTATGACCTGTGAAATTAAACTTAATTATGTACATACACCTATGAGTGAGATAGAAAAATAGAGGTTTTAGATTTAAACACTATAAATTTCTTATCAAATCAAACATAAAAGATGACACCTAAAATTTGGAAGGAAAATACTTGATTTTATTGGAAGGCGTAAAAGAATCCTTCTGCAAAACTGAAATACAATGTTGTAAACTATTGAATCAATACTCTGAAAAAACTGAACTACAAGACTTTTCTGAATCTTTGCAATGAACATGAGAGTAGAAAGCAAGAACTGAGAAAAAACATAGGTTTTTCCTCCTATATACAAAAAATGAATCCAATGAGTCAGATTGAGTTAACCGAAGTCAACTCAACATAAAAATCTCTCCAAGAATCTCTCCCACGAGCAAACATGAAAATCCTCAGAAAGAGGGGTCAAAATTGAAGTAATTTGAGCAAAAATAGGCTCAAACTCCCACTTACAATTAGTTTGACCAAGTTGACCTTGAAACAACATGAAATAACTGAAAATCAGGACCAAACTCTCTAGTGTAACTCCTCTCCTCTGATTTTGCATGATTTGGAACTCGTGTGAACAATTTAAATAATATTAAAGCAATCGGTTAAGGATTACTTTAACTTGTGTTATGGATTTTCCTTTATTTTGCATCTGTATGACATTAATTAAAGAAATTTATAATTTGATTTCTCTAATAATGTTTACATTCTCATTTCATTTTAACTCATGCAAAATTATGCAAGAATTAAGGGGACAACCTTGTGTTTGAAATCCATGCAAGATATTACAAAGGTAAATTAATACATGGAAAAGGTATAAGTTTTAAGCAAAGTCTAAATAAAAGTGGAAAAATACCCCCAAAAAGAGTCGGCCAAATATAGGGCATAAAGAAACCCTAAAACAAAACCACATCCATTCACTTTGCATCACATTCATTTGCACTCTGCATGCTCTGGAAACTTTGACTCTACTTGAGCCGCTATGGGTACTTGCAATCTGAGACTTTTTTTATGGAGTGTTTGGAAGCTTTGTGGAGGTTTCATGTAAAACCATCTGAACCGCGTGGTAAGCGCACATTTCCTTCATTTAACGTGTTGTTTATTCCTTCTTCTATGAAAGAAAAGGCTCTTTGTGAAAGAAAATTGCTCTTCTTTACTTTATTTTGGCTTTCTTGATGTCTAAATCTTAATCATCTTAATTCGAAACATTATTTTTGTTCACTGTAACAGACCGTGGGTTTTAAATTTGAAATGCAAGCCATGGCTTCATTATTTGAAATGCAGAGAAAACCATCCATTCTATTTTCTAGTTTTGTGGCCAACATGGCATTTATCTATAAAACTTGGCCTCAATACCCATTTTGGGCATGCACTTTTAGTGTCCAGGGTTTCACTTTTGTACTCTCAGCCCTTTGAATTTTGCACTCTTTGCTTTATGGCTGAAACTTTATGCATGTTCTTCATTCTTGTCTTTTGAACCAATATGTTGCCTCCTTTAACTTTAGTGATATGTCAGGATCTTAAGAACACCATGATATGTTTATCTTAAACTCTCCAAAGATTCTTAAAGGCTTGAAGACTAAGGAAGGACATAACCTTAAAGATTTGATAACCTCACCCTTATAGATAAGCTTAGATGACTGTAACATTTTTCTTGGACTGTCTTCATGATGTAGGTATCTATGCCTTGATTAGCACCCATCACTTGATAGTAATAACTCTATTTTTCCTCACACCTTGATGTTTCTGTCTGCAACATAACATCTTTGCAGCCTTCTTCTAGCATGCCTTTGTCCCTTAGGATTGTATGGCACTCATGTTTGTGACTGTTCCACTGTGACTATAGGTCTACATTGATCTCTGCCACATTTATCCTACTGATCTCTAACATCATTTCTTTGCTTGAAAGACCCCAATAGTGTTGTGCCTTATTAATGACTCTACCTCTTCTTGATCTAATGATTTATAGTCTTTCTCAAATATATACATAGAAATTCACACTGTCATTTCTTGTTGAATCTATCTTTGTGTGCAAGGAAAGCATTTGTGGTTCTTTTGCTTAATTAAAGTTCTATGAAACCTTCCCACATTCTTGTCCCTTTGAGTCTACATTAATGGTCATTCTCCATTTCCATTTTACTGTGAAAAGACTGCCTAAGTGACTGCTCATTCTGGTTAGTGACATTCCTCTCATTACTATCACGACAAGAGTGTTTTGTAACATTGCATTTGCATTTATCTCTTTATGAATAGAACTGCTACTTATTCATGATGATCATGAACTATCATGCTTAACTTATTGTTTATTCCTTCACGTCTCATGCTATGATGACTTCCATGACATGAATGCACCTTCATAGTCATTTGATCCACCTTAAATCATTTTGTCACCATGCATGGTTTGCATTTCATAAATATTTATTGAGTCATCTAATGATTGAATTGGTTGTGAAGGCCGAGCTATAGACTGCTACTCTTATCTTGCCACAACAGACTTATCTAACAATGCTTAGTGACATTGTGAGGTGGTAAAGGGTGAACCCTTATTCACTACCTTGGATGCAATAAAGATATAAGTATGCTTGATATTCATTGTCCTCTCTTGAAAATCTCTTGCTATTGTCTCATATGCATTATTTCCTCATTCATGATTGAGGATCATTGTCTTTATGTATAGTCCATTATCTTTGTGACTTTATGAGCCAATGATAGACTCACTTTAACTCTACTCCATTGTGCAATCATGGTGGCTACCTTCTCTTATTGGGTTCCAATTGAGCAAATATTTTTCCATTTATGATAGTGATGTCAACCAACTTGCCATTATAGGTGATGAGATATATGCGCAAAGTTTATAAATGTATTGCTTTTACACTCTCATCCCTCTCAAAACAAAAGGGTAGCACGTTGGGCTCAACCCTTGTGGGAGCCCATTTTACTCCACATGCCATGATGTTGAATGAAAAATAATCTAGCAATGAAAATTTCACCTATACCTACACAGTGAACAAACATATTAGATATAAACATTGAAGCTAAGAGCTTCCAATGATGCATTGAATCTTCTGCTCCTGAATGTTTGTGAAATCTGCATATTTGATCAAATGTTTCATAGGAGTAGATTATATATTTGTTGATGTATGCATATGAAGATAAATTTTATTTTGAGCTCTAACACAATCTATTTCTGTAGGCATCTCCAGAGCAACCAATCAAAGGAGCTGGAGTTGGAGCTAAAGACATAACTAACAACCTTGTGACTCGTCATTCAAGAAATGATGAATCAAATATCCTTTCATGTTCTTTACCTCTTCAGTTGTATAGTTTACACTTTGTGTTACATTTCATCATGTATGATCAGTTACTCCCATGGCTTGTGTGGGACATTTGAGCATATTTCTTTGTAAAATAAATAAAGACCAACAATACTTGCAAATTTGTGCAATTTTATATTGTAGAGAAAATTTGCATAATAAAACTAAACTTCATTTTAAAGCATCTTTTGTGCAATGACAAAACTTTAGTAGAAATTTGTATGCACCTTTTTCCTTCTAGCTGCAAATACTTGCTCCAGCTCTACCTGGTTGAGTTGTAAGCAAAAAATAGGTAACAGGTACATTATACCTTGCATGTCAAAATCCAGTGCGGACGTATGGGCTGCTCAAAATAGACTAGAGACTTTAATACATCTCATGTCTAAAGTATACCTTTGGTGTTCATTGAGTCATTGAAAAACCTTGTACTTAGAGGCCAATCCAATTTTTCTGAAATGATTCATCATAGTAGCACATGGGAATAACATCATTCCCAGAAGCTACTTACCATGTATGGTCTATGGTTGAGGCATAAGGCTTAAGATTTCATTCTCTTGCAAAAAATCCAAGAGTATCAAGGTGGTACATGACCTTGGTATGTCCTATTTGAACCCTCCATTATAAATGGATTACATCACTCTTTTGAGGGTGAGGTAATCCTACTATGAAGAAACATACCTTTACTCCTTAGGTTATAATTGATTGATCTTATTCGAGCTAGACCAGTGAACCTTATTGAAGAAGGTTTGTGTAATATCCCCCCTACTATTTGAGTCAGTTATTGCATACTTTTTCTATTGTGTATCACTTGCAAATCACTTTGAAAATTAGATCTAAAATTTTCAAAACTTGTGAAATTGTCAAAAAACTATCATCAATCAGGAAACAGAGTTACAACTATCAAAAAATTGGGTTGCTATTGTGAATCAGGGTGCTACTATCTCAAAACACAATCACTATTGTTCAGGATATGGTTGTTATATCCTAAACATCTCATTGTTATTGCTTATTTTTCTCATCTACAAGTCACAAAAAAACATAGTTTCTCATCATTGTTGTCACTATTACATCTATAAAAGCTCGCTATTGTTTCAAATTCTACCATAGTTGTTTGAAATAGCCACCGCTATTGCATTATTTCTCATCTCAAACTTATCAAATTTGACCTAAAAAATTGTCATAAAATCTTGCTCAGTTTTTACAAAAACATCAAATCAAATCCGCATCAGACTTTATCAACATCCTTGGACATCATTAGTCTTTTAGACCAGCCTTTTGCATCATCAACATAGATCAAATATCAAACCAGCCTTTGGACACAAATCAAGCACAACATATCAAACCTTATCATCTTTCCAAAGTCTTTATCAAATCAATTTATCATCTTGTGGTCTTGGAAAATTTAGCAGACATTATCCTCTCCCTAAGTTTCTAGATTAGTATCATCATCCCTTACTTGCACTCACAAGTCTAGTTCAAGTAGAGAAATCAAATTATCCTTTATCAACATCTTTGGATACTTAGCAAACATCAATCAAATCTTGTCTATCTTTTGGTCTACAGACTAAGCATCATCTTTAAACATCCAAAATCCACCCATCTCCTCATTATAGGGTTGAGTACCAAAATATTGTCATTCTTAAACATCCAAAAATTCAAAGTCAAACCTAGTCATCAAACTCAACAAAAAACATGTTAATTTCAATTTATTACTTGAATCCAGATCCACTCTATACACCCACGAAGTCATCATATCCTACTAGTTACAACAACATAGCAACTATGGGTGTCCCTATTCAAGATTTTGGAATACTTGGTCACATGTCACATTTTAATCAATGTCAAAATTCACAAATTTGTCAATCAAACCATTGAAATAGTGAGTCACAATATCAACAACATTTTTACAATCATCAAAACATGGATTCATATCATCAACAACATGTTCAACATCAAAACATGGCATATCATCAACAACATCAACAATCATCACAACAACAACAATTGTTGTCATCCCACAAAACCAATAAATGTGAATACACTCCTTTAGGGGAGACAATTGAGGTGGTGTTAAACACATTAATCCATGCTAATATTATCAATCTTCCAAAATCATTAGTTGGTTATGAACCTTGGTTCAAACCCATGTGGTATGATGACAAGGCTTATTCATACCATAGAACAAAAGGTCATGAAACACCAAGTTGCATTAAACTCAAGAACCTTATACGAGACCTTATTCATCAAGATGCAACTAATGTTGAGGATAACCTTCAAAATCCACCCATCAATAATCATATGGGTAATGTTTATACCTCACATGATGAGCTAGAGGACATAGATACTTTTTCAAAGCATGATCAAGAGAATCCATCAGTGTCTAACAATGACCCATTTCAAAAAATCAAATTGAATCAGAAGAAAAAATAAAATAAAAATCATGTTGAAGTTATTAATTGGAAAGTGAAATGTTGAATTCAAATTACTAATTTGAAAATCAAATTGAAAGAGAAGCAAAAAAATAAAAAATAAATCAACCATCCTCAACTTGAAATTTTAAAAAGCCATAGGAATAATTACCCTATGGGGAAATCAAATTAACTTAGGGAAGCAATAGACACATAATTATGAACAAGTATAATTTTAGATTTATTAGACTTAGATTAAATATTAACCCATAATAAAAATAATTAAGTTGAATTAAATGGGAATTAGAATCATTTAACCTTGTAATTATTAATACATTCATTTAACCATTTAATTATTGACTATTAATAAACTACAATAAATTATTACATTTGAATTTAATGTTAACCATATTCTATATTCCTTGTTTTTATTTAATGACTTGGAGTGTTGTAAATGATCATTGTATAGGATTAAGTTTAAAAACATTATAGTTGTTCATTTATTGATAATAATTTAATAATTCAATCTATATTAAATATTTGATTAGGAATATACTTTTTCTCATAAACTTCTAGTTGTTTTTTGATTAGTTGGTAAAAATAGGTTTTGAATGGACCTGAAACCATTTACAAGCAATTTTTGAAGGGACCCAAAACCCCATCAAGACAAAGAGCGTTGTTAAGAGATAAACCACAGACAACTAATAGCCTAACAACAACAACCACCAAAAGATAAATGAGATTAATCATGATGCAATAAACAGGTTTCAAAGGGGACCTAGAACTCTTTACAACTAGATTTTACAGGGACCTTGAACCCTAGCTAACCACAAACACTGCTTGAAACAACCAGGCCACAACAAACCAACCACTCAAAAAAATCATAACTGAGCCTGAAAAAACAACAGTCTTAGTGATGCAAAAAAACCACATCACCCAACTAAAAACTCCACAAGAGAAGGACCGAAAGATATCCCCCTTACAACACCCACCAATCCAACTGGCCAAACCACTTTCCACCTCAATAAGAGAGTTTTCCCCTATATAGGAAAAGATAACATGAAAACCCTTTCCACTATAGCCACAAATCTCCAATAAACTCAAATTCCACCTCAACCACCACCTCAATAGGGGCTACAGGAGAGTAAACCAACATAAAAGAGAGCTCCCCACCATATCCACAGAACACATCTCCACCTCAATGGGACCTGGGTCTCCACCTAAAAAGGAGCAATATCCACCTCAACAGAAGACACTGGTTGCAGAGACAGGAAGGGAGCGAACACTTCAATAGAAAGGGAGGACATAACATCCTTTGGCAACAGAAGCAACTGAGACTTAAGGAAATACTTTGAAAGCATCTCAGCCAACAACACAAAAACAACATAATGGTCATTCATTGCTCCCTTAGAAACCTTCGACCAGGACAATAAATGCTTGACATCCTCTAAATAAATCGTGAACAAAGAGGCACCCTTAAACAACATCAAGTAGAAACATATCTACAAAAGAAATAAACCTAACCCCAACATTAACATAAGCTTTACAAGCCATATAGGGTTCAAAAACAAGGGTATGGCCCTAAGCTTGGAGAAGTAAAAACCTTTAGTCCTATAAAAATAGGACACTATAGTGCTGAAACCAATGCAAAAACAACTCCACTGAGCACCCACGGGGAGGCTAAGAAATACCAAACAAAGATCCTCCACAAGGAAGACCATCCACAGGATAATAACCAACAAACAACAAAGGCATGAGCGACCAACAAGTTCCTCCAATATGAATAGAGAACACAAAGGCCATGAGGAGCAAGGGAAAATAGTACACTAACCAACCACAACCTCCCACATACGCCTAGCACCACACATAAGAGAAAGAGCCACAGGCACAAACTCCTATAGCCCGCAAACCTCAAAGGTAGTAACCAAACCCTACTCCCAACAAGCATGACCAAAATGCCTCCAAAGACTGTCTGGAGAAACCTCCTTTAGGATGAGAAACAAGACTGGCCATAAATGGCTAGAAAAGTTCACAACACTAATGATGGAAGGAGTCCCATCACCCCCAAGCAGGAATCTACATCAGTAGCAAGGGAGAAAACAACCCATGGCGCCAAAGCCACCACAAAAAAAGAAGCTTTCACAACAAAAATCATGAGCCACAAAGCTCTCACAACTTCCACAAATGCAAGGAAAAGCAAGGAGTGGGGCCAAAGCCAATGAGCCAAGAGGCAAAGGGAAAAAGAGGCTTCAGGAATAATTCATGAAAGCACCACTTGATGCCTCTCCTCCAAACATGGAACAACTCTACCCCAACAATCACAACATTGCTCTAGAATCTTGCAAAACCATCGCAGGCCAAAGAGCGAGCAAAACCCTCCATAGATTCAAAGGCGCCAGCAAAAAAATCCTTCCTTGACCACTAGAAATGCCTTTTGCATCCTTTAGATCTCCATCCTCATCTTCACCATCCTCCTCAACCTCAACAGTTTCAAAATTACCTATGCTCCCTTTCCCACTCGTTGTTCTGCACTCTATTGACCATAAACTAACTAAACTTCTAGTCTTGTTGATAGAACCCTAGTCTTATATTTCCACAAATTCAGGGAAATTACATCCAAATGTATTTTCATTTTAAATTGACTTGCTTAGACTCCTAAATTGAATAGGTTACTTCTATTATTTGGGTGTGAGAAAGAGTTATTCCTCAACTATTTTATGTAATCCTCTTCCTTACCTTATGTACGATGTGTGAATGATGGCAATGTACACATATTGTCATCAAGTGTGCTTAGTTAATTGTCTTTTTGTACCTTTTTTTCATAATAAGATATAAAAAAATTGGGTTATATGATGTGGAAAGTGGACATGACATTATATTAGTGCTGAAATTGGAAACACAGATAAAATAA
>VDFB02331826.1:0-25132 GCA_007258455.2 Sequoia sempervirens | reverse complement strand
CTCACCATTTGCAGTTTTGATTTTGCAGTCCATTTTCAAACGCTGATATCTTGCTCATTCTGACTCCTTTTTTCAAGCAATTTTTTTTTATTTGGGCTAAAATTTTGTGCTCTACGCACTGGTGTAATCAGTTTTTGGTTTTGGTGCCTGGTTTTTTCAGAATTTTCAGATTCTCATAGGTGTTGCTACTTCGTCCTCATTTTGAGAACTTTGGGAGCTCATAACTTGCTCCTACGGTAACATTTTTGAGTGCAATTTTTTTTGAAAGTGCATAATTTTTCGTGTACTTCTCAGTGGTAGGATCAAATTGATCTCATTTTGTACCAAAAATTGTACTTGATACTGTGGCCTATTTTGGCATTTGTAAGCACTAAGATCAAGTCTAGCTTGCTGTTTTTGGCATCTAGCAACTGTAAACGCACTAAATATAAAGTGCCAAATCATATATTTCTTGGGGGGTTCTTTTATTGAGTGAATTTGGGGGGGGATTCTTCTTGTGGTGTGGTTGCATTCCTCTTGATTTGTGTTCTTGTTTCATCATGGAGCCATCTACAATTCCACTTCTAACACCTTACAACTATCCTACATGGAAATCAGAAATGAACAAATTGCTAAGAGTTAAAAGATTGTATAGGATAGTTCATGGGCTTGATGGTGAACCACAAAATGATGAAGTTAAAAAGAATAAGTGGTTGAATAGTTGTGAAGAAGCCATTGGCTATTTGTGCTTGTATGTCTCTCCTGAGTTGTTGTTTCACATTGAGCAGTTGGATACACCTATGGCTATGTGGACTACATTGTCAGAATTGTTTGGGAAAACAGATGAAATTCAAGGACATTTGTTGGAGAATGAATTAATCAGTCTCAATCCATGTAATTTTGACAACATACAAGACTTCATCACCAAATTCAAGTCACTAAGAACACAATTGAAGAATTGTAAAATTGAGAAATTAGATACACAATTGATCTTAAGTGTTCTTTCAAAGCTAGGACCTGAATATTCAGTGTTTGTGTCTACTTTCTATGCTACAAAGAATGCCTTTGGGAGTGAGTTTAAGATGCCTTCCTTTGAAGATTTTGCTATGCAACTCACAAGGGAGCAAGATAAGCTTATTCAAATGGGTACTTTGAAGTCTTCAAAATCACATGCCTTGGTTGCAAAGGATGAGAAGTCTTCAAGTGGCAAAGAAAAGACAAAGAACAAGCCTAAGAAGAACACACAAGCCACATCAAATTCCATAGAAGAACATAAAGATTCATCTTCAAAAGAGAAATCATCTAAGAAGGAGAGACCTTTTTGTGCATATTGCAAGAAGGATGGACATGAAGAACACTATTGTTATAAGAAGGACATAGATGAGTTGAAAAATCTTCTAAAAAAGAATCACATTGATTTGCCTTCTAGAATGTCTAAATATTCTTCTCCTTCTACTTCAAAACAGTCTAAAAAGGACAAAGGTAAAACATATATATCAAGATATAAAGGACAAGCTCTTTGTGCTCATTCAAGTCCGGTGATCGCGAGATGGCTTTGTATCTCGTATATCTCATCATATGGCATCTCACAAACTATCTTCATTTCTGCCTTGTTCTATGTCTCCTATCTTGATGGGAAACAATACATACATGAGTGTAGCAGGGAAGGGATCTATTAGCATTAGGGAGAACACTTTTCAGGATGTCTTGTGTGTTCCTCATTTGACAAACAATCTACTTTCCATATATCAGATTACACATGGTGGAGATGGTAGAACTGTGGAGTTCACTCCTGATTCTGTTATCATTCGCGACTTGGAGACTAGAGATGTTATTGCTACTGGGGTGGTTGATCATTCATCTCGGTTGTATTCCTTTGCACAGTTTGCTGATGACGATGTTCCTTCGACTGTTGATCACAACTATGATTCTGAGGAGACATTTGGCTTTTTGAACTTGGGCATACTCACATCAGATCCAGTCCTTGAGCCATGCACTTCATCTCCTCCATCGACTGTTGTACTTGATGATGCTTGTGTTAGCTGCTTTGCCCTAGTGATTCAAAGGCAGAGGATCCCTCGATTGTCTCTAGATATGGCTACTTTGGATGGCTTCCTCAATGTATTTCAGACTTGTTTGTGAGTCTCATCCCTATGGATTTGAGTACACCATTGATAGCATTCATCTTCTTGATGAAGATGCACCTTCTTTTAGTTGCTGTGAGGGGAACACTTTGACCCTCTTGTTCATTCCTTACATGATCACTGCATTGGCATGCGGTGGATACTTTGGAATGCATTTGAAGATGCTTTGTCTCTCGTGATGTTCGTCTTTGGATTGTGCTCTACATTCTTCTCTACTAGATGTTGGATTTCACTTTTCAGCATTGTGGCCTAGAACCTGATTGGAGTGGTTCAGCTTTCTGCATCGACATGGAGACACTTGGGCATGCTCAGAGACACATCATCATACATCATCCATCTTCATGATATCCTGCATACATCCTTGGTTTTGTTTCTTCCTAAGGGGAGGAACGTTGTTCGGCGAGATTGGATCATCTTCAGCATTCAATGTCGAGCTTCTACCATCATTGCAGGAGACTCAACATTGAGGGGGGGCTACCTTGCTTCTCTTCTACTTCTCTCTTATGGGGGGGTCTTTTTCCTCACATGGGGTTTTTACCTTCTCATTCTTCATTGAGATTATTTCTATTTTGTATTTCATCTCTCTTTTGAGGGGGAGTTTTGTCCCATGAGGTTTTCTCCCTTTCCTCGCTTGTGAGAGATTGCATTGATTGCATTATTTGTACATGGGTACCTAACATGGCCTAGTAGTCGGGACCCATCTTTGCATCTTTGTGTCATTTGCATAATAATTCACTACTCCCTAAGTTGCACTTAAGGGGGGGTGTTGGTGTAATTAAATATCTTGTACCTTGTCCTAGGTCATAATTACACCTTAGTTAAGTTTACTTAGGGACCACATAGGAGGTTGTTGGAGAATTCTCCACTTTTGGTGGACTTGACATCTCATCACCTCATCATTTCCACCTTTTGTGGACATATCATGTGATTATCTCTCCATCTTTGGTGGAGTGATAAGTTTTACTAGTTGTCTCATGTCATAAGATTCTGACACTTGTCAGAATCTTATGCCCTTCTATGTTCTCACCTTGGCTATATAACCAAGGGGTCTCTCTCATTTGTAAGCAATCATAATCAGCATATCATATTGATGACATTGAATACAGTTTATTCTTGTCATAATATTTCTCTCTTTCTTGTGCTTTCTATTTGGTCCATAGATCTTGGGTGGCTGCCATAGCCAATTCCTAAACTTCAACCAAAGATCTAAATTATCACCATACCCACCAGGGGTATGCATCCCTGAGCATGAGCCACTAGTGCAGCCTCTTAATTTTTTGTAAAATATTGAGGAAATCATATATTTGACCATGATTGTGAGCCTCTGTCTCTAGGAATGGGTTAGGGTTTTGGTCTAGAAATCCTCATTTTACAAATTTTAAGCATAAACCCTTAGGTGTTATATTTTTTCATTGACTTGCTAGTATCAGTTTCCAGTCACTTAAGTCATGACTTAATCTATTGAGTACATATTATCATCGATCCCTTTGTCTGGGTCCATTGGTCACCTAGTGCCTTTTACCACTTTAAATTTCCCCATTTAAGTCGGGTGAAATATTTTATGGAAAAAGAATTATGTTTGAAGTCATTTTCCTGAGGGTCAAGTCTCATCACCCTAGTCACAACCCCATCCTTATGACTAACTTTATCCACATGTGTAGAAATCCCACCCACCAGATCTTGAGATCAAATTTGAGTCATTGCTCGAATACCTCATAGGATTAAAGTAATGGTTTTCAAGATAGTGTGAGGTCTATGATTGCTTGATGGGTGTACTCATTGAGGTGGGGCCTGGTCTAGAGTTAAAAAAATCGACGCTAAATGGATCTAAGATAGAAAATTGATATGCAATGATAAGATTAAATCTCAACCATTTATTGCATACCTTACAGGAATAAAATAATATTTGCTGAAGCCTTGTGAGGTCTGCAATTGAATGACACATGGATTCCTAGGTCACTTGGAGAAGAATGGTGGAGCCCATAGATTGGTGTGTTGGAACCTAATTGGATGAGTATCATTGGCCAAGAATTGGAAAGAAATTGATAGCAATGGAAAATTCAAACTTGATTGACTCAATCTGGACCGTTCGATTCACCACCTCATCAAGAAATCAATGACCAACATTGAAAACTAAAAATGTGAAGGTAATAGCTATTTTTCTCTATGCAAGTGAGAATTAATGGAATAAGGTTTGTAGGATTAATAAACTTGATCCTAGTGCATGCAAATGATTAATCTCTTGTAATCTTTGAGGATGATACAATTTTTTTGATGCACCTAGGTAATTAATGGTTGTGATGTGAATGCTAGTGGTTGATCATTTGCTTACTCATGCTGGTTTTCATTGAGAATTGATGATCAACACACTCAGTGTGCTTGATAAATGTGGTTGATTGCATTTTTTTCACCATTGCAATTAGGAGATAAAATTTTTTGAGTCTATGAAGAAAGTGGGGATTTTTCTAGTCTGCATTTGTGAGGTTTTGTTTCCTAAGAAGATGAGTAAGTCTTTTGCTTCTGCATCACCAATACAGAGGTCTCCCAAGATTAGCTTGCAAGGATCACAACATAATGTTCCAGGGAATGAATGGAGCACACTATGGGTTGCTTCAACTCCAAAGGAAGAGTACAAGAAAGAGGTTCATGGAAATAAGTCTTTTCAAATTGTTGTGAGAAGAAATTAATGGCTAAGGAGATGAGTTGTGATTGGAGAAACAATAGAGGCTAAAGGAAAGGAGCCTCAAAATTTTGTGAGGGAAACAAGGGGAAAGATTAGGTATTATAAAGCTTCTTTGGGATGACAATTCTATTAAGATTTTAAATGGTCCTTCAAATAGCATGAATGAGACTAATTCTAGTTACCACCAATATCTTAGGGCCTTGAAAAAACTAGCATGCTCAGATGATGAAGTAATAGAGGTTGCCCCAATTTCAGTGAAGATGCCAAGTGGACATACTTACTCTATTCCTGGAAAGGGTGTTGATGAAGAAGAAGGGATCATTTCCCTAGCCTTTCTGAGGACACGAAGTGGGTGTGTGTATTCTAGTTCTCATTCTAGTTGAATGGAATTACATTTGGTTTGTGGATTTTGGTTTTTGTTGTTTTGTGAAAGTAGTGCTTTCGTATATAGTGTATACATCCAAAATTGGTCTAGAGAAAATTAATTAAATACTAGTTGTTTAATTAATAAAAAAATTATTTCTTTTACTTATAAATAAATTGCAAAATTTACTTATATACTTCATATTTCTTAATTCTATCTATCTAAACCACTTTCTTCATTATTTAATTAAATAAACAAATTTAACTAATTTTTTTATTTGATTAATTCCCTCCAGCTAAATTGGAATTTAGTCATATTTATCCATATTTTCTAACCTCCTTCCACCTCATCTTCCACCTCACCATGTGCCACATGAAATTAATTATTTCTAATTTCTAAATGGGAATTTATTCTCAACAATTTTAACAACCTTAGAGACACATGGCTCCTCCTTTCCACTTATTCCCTTTTACACTTGGCAAGTTTTTTCTATTAAAGGAAACAACTTCCTTGATTCTCTCTAACCTCTTCACTTCTCACCATTGATCTCTCCAGAACAAATCATGATCATCCATTGCTGCCACATCACTTGATGCCTTGCTGAAATCTATAAATAGAGGCTCATTTATAACTTTTTATATAGAGAGCATAGCATAAATATACTATGAAAAAATAATTTCAACATTTGAGAGCTTTGAATTAGCATTTTAGCTTATAATTTAGCACTTGATTTCTAGTAGTGTTATAATGATAATTTAATTTCTAGGAACTTAATTTGTTGCATTATCATTACAACATTTCCATAGCATATCCATTATCTTAAAATTTTATCATTGCATCATTTAGCATCATTTTGTATACAACATCATATCATTCAATACATCATTTAGATGTAGGTATA
This sequence comes from Sequoia sempervirens, assembly GCA_007258455.2. Classification (NCBI taxonomy): domain Eukaryota; kingdom Viridiplantae; phylum Streptophyta; class Pinopsida; order Cupressales; family Cupressaceae; genus Sequoia; species Sequoia sempervirens. Next base: position 19,061 of record VDFB02331826.1, on the reverse strand, counting down.
GTTTCTTGCATTTTATTTTAATGGCTTCTCATTTCTTAGGTGTCATCCTAGTAGTTTAGTGAATACCTCAAATCTGAGAGCACTAATACAAGATCCTTAAGGATAGAGGATGATGGAATGGATTTGAGGAATCACTTTATAATTTTTTTGTTAAATTTTATTTCCTTAATATAACACATTGCATTGATTATGTGTTTTGAATTAATTGTTCTGATTCTCATATTTTACTCACACATAAATTGGTGTCCACCACGGGGTTGGGCCCCTATTATATTAACATTTTTTAGAAAGCATTCTTATAGGTTCATAAATGAATTCTTTTGGCTCACTTGAAACATTTTTGGTGCATACACTAAATGTTATAGTGCAACCATGATTTCTTTCGGCACATCCAAGCCATTCATCAGTGGATTAGGGGGTTTCTATAGCGCATTCATTACTTTATGTAGCACATCTAATACTTTTTGTAGCACATTCACTATTTCCTATAGCACATGCGCTGCATTTTTAGGCACATCTACCTTTTTAGTACATTGAATTACTATAATGGTGCATTTAATTTTCATTGCAAAATTTTCTAGATTCTAAAAACTAATGTTTTTTTTTTTTGCTATGCAGGTTTCATAAATTCTTTCAGAGACTTTACTGAAACCCTTGAATGTTTTCAAAGAGAATTTATTGAAAAATGCTAATAATTTTTATGTAGGGGATGGAGTTGATTTATTTTCTTTTGGTTAATTTAGGAATCTAGATTAATTAGGAGGGAAAAAACACCATTTTTTGTGTTTGATGAATGGTAAGCATATGCTCTCCCCTTAACTGGGTGACCAAAAAGATAGACCAATTCACTTTTTATTTATTTATATTCTTAGAGGGCCTTCCTTGTGGGAAAAAGTAATCACCTAAGGGAATGACCCAACCGGGAACATGCTAAAGCCAAGCGACCTCCACTGACATATAAGTGTGGTATTTAAGGAATGCTCAAGTATCATGAGGATTGTTTCAACAAGAAGGGAAACAATGGTCTCTTGCCATATATATGATGCCCAATGAACAAAATGCACATACTAGCACCTTTTGTGATACCAATCCAAAACCATATTCTATTTACTAGTGCAGAAGGTCTAACCTTTGAAGTCATCCCACATTTTTGCAGATTTTAGTAAAGATGAGAAGTATGCCATGGGAGATTCATGGGTACTGAAGCTTGGCTGACTCAAGATGTGAATTTCATCGAGGGGAGCTAGTGTGGTCAATCTTCTAATCATCCGCTAAAATTATGCACAACTAGAGTAAAATCCAAGTGGGAATCCTATAAATATTGTCTTGGCCAGGCTTAAGAATTGTACATGTTTGATGTGTTTTACCAATGTTTTTTTAAAAAAACTTCAAACAAAAAATCACACATAGGAAGTGAAAACCTTGATTTAGAAAACATCCTTTGAAACAACCAATTATCTAACTGGAAAATCAAAAAAATCAAACAAACTTGTAAGAAACTAATATTTTCCCAATTCAGTGCATCCACTACTTATTCTGATGCATTTACACCATCCTCTAGTGCATCTATATGCTATTATAATGCATCCATTGCATTCTATAGTGCGTTCATCCATTACTATAGTGTATCCACCCAATAATTTAGCACATTCGAGCTATTCTATACCACATACAACCAATCTTATAGTGCATCCAAGCCATTTTGTGGCACATTCAAGCCATTCTATAATACATTTTCCTTTTAGCACATACACTAACTGTTATAGCACATCCACCGAATTTATAATTAGAAAGCTAAATTTGACCCCCTATCTGACATTTTGAACCCCTATTTAGGGATCTTTTCCATAGAAGAGTTCATTGCTTATCTCCACATTTCTTTAAACTTGGAAAAATTAGCATCTACAAGTGAAATCCTTTACCTAAACTTTGATCAAACATCTAAAAAGTTCCCAACCATCAAACGAAAATTTGATCATCAAGTTGAGTTTCACCATCAGGATTTGTCATCCTTCATCCTGAAACAACACACTTTACATCAAATTTCATTACCTTAGTTCCATCAATATAATTGATCATTCTATTCAACCTAGGTATCTCTTTGGCACTCGTAAACAACAATACAAAATTTAGCAAACCTTCATCACTTCCATGACAGTTTTAACAAGATCCCAAAAGAAAAAACTTAAGGATAAGGAACTTGAACATCAAAACACCATGGGTGAACCATAACAAAATCCTTTACATAAAATACCTCAAAATGAAACAAAATAAATAATAGAGGAGGAAATAGAACAAGCAAACCAAGATCCCAAATTTCACAAATTCCTAGAGAGGATCTTTTGAAAGGATGGAGAAAAATATCTTCTAATGTTAGTAAAGCAAGGGGTCAAATTACCAAGTGATTTTGATGTGAACAAATTGAAAGAAACACAAAAATAAATTGAAATTGAAACACCAAATGTAGATCAAATGGTTGCCCTTACACATCAAATGAAGAACCTTCAACAACAATTATAAGACATGCAAAGAGGGACTACCAAAATATATTTGTTACAAGATATTTGTCCCTACCCTTTTGATAGGAATTTGAACATTATACCATTCCAACCAAATTGTGAACTCCCAAATTACAACAAATACAATTGAAAATATGACCCCATAGACCATGTGAGGCAAGTTTGAACCATGAGTCTTTAGTTTGCACACAAAGACACCTACTTGATGAGATTTTTTTCTTGTATCTTGGGAGGCCATTGTATGGAATGGTTTTTGAAACTACCACCAAGAATAAGATCCTTTGAAGAAATTGTCAACAAATTTATCATTGAATATTCATATAACATTTCACATGAGATAACCATGAAGGATCTTTTCAATACCAAACAGAAATAAAGAGAATCTTTTCTCATATTCTTACAAAGATGGAGAAGGTTATTTTCTCAATATGCTTGTCCTATACCCAAACAAGAAAAGATGAAAATTTTTATTGACAACCTCAAAAGTGAAATGAGCTATAGGCTACAATTATAATGCCCCCTTAGCTTTGAGAAGATAAAAAACAATGTCAAAATTGAAGAAGATTTAGTCAAAAGAGAAGTATTGAAAATTCACAATAAAAAGATCAAACAATGCTAGCTCTCTCAATCATCATAACAACAATGAGAAATAAATTTTTTTGACAAGAAACAAGAATACTAATGATGGTTCCATTGAGACACATGATGCCAAACTGGTCTTTAATCTATCAGGAACCACAACCAAGACTGATCAAAACACTAATCAAGGCACTAGTTAAAATGTTAACCCACACAACAATCAAAGTAATACCACATCTAAACCTCCACCCTATCAAACACAATCAAACTACAAAAAATTCACACCTTTGGGTCAATCACACGAATCTGCATTGAGAGAACTTCTTGCAAATAACCTTATAACACTACCTGGAACTCAAGGATTTGAACTAAAAGTAAAATCATCATGATGGAATGATTCTTATTATTGCAAATTTCATTGGTGTAAAGATCATCAAACAAATAGCTACATGCAATTGAAACACAAGATAGAAAACTTAATAGATGAACAAATGTTGATCATGGAGCATTCAGAAATCCCTCACCATATTATGAAAAAGGGGAGTCCTCTACAACAAAAAACAAAGGGAAGAATGCAAACTATGTCTATGATACTCTCATCCTTTGTATCTCAATAGTGGAAGATCAAATGAATAACATTGAAACCAATGACAATGAAGACATTATTGCAGCAAAAAATCCAATTAATGACATTCCAATTGAACATGAACAAGACATCATTACAGTTAAAAATCAGATTAATGACATCAAACAAGACAGAGCTACAATTGGTACTCAAATTAGTGTCATGAAAATCAATGGGAAACAAGACAACATGCCAATAAATGTGATCATGAAAGCACAAGCCAAATATGCACTAAAAGGAAGTTCGTCTAAAACACTTGTTGCCTCATCCAATCAATATAACATAGTAGAAAATTTACAAAAGATCCTTGCACAAATATCTATATTGGAACAACTCAAGATTTCACCCACCCATAAAGAGATTTTGGAAAAATCACTAGTGGACACAACAGTACCAAAGGACTTGGAAGTTAGTAAACTTGAGGCCATGGTGGGACATTTGACTACAACTCATTGCTTATCTTTTTTAGAAAATGATGAAGTATCTATTTCTCATCCCCACAATGCCCCACTTCATATTGAAGTCCTAATTCATAAACATCATGTCAAATGCGACCTAATAGATGGAGGAGACAACCTAAATATATGTACTTTAAACCTTGTTCATGCCCTAGGATTTTCTAAAAATGCAAAAGATTCAAAGAAATATTACAATAAAATCATATGATGATGAGGAAAGATCTTCATAGGGATTGATTGTCTTATCCATTCAAGTAGGACTGATTTAGAAAGATGTAATTTTCCAACTCTTAGACAAGGATTTAACCTACAAAATACTATTGGGTCACCCATGGATCCATGAAATGCAAGCGGTGCCATCAACATACCACCAATGTTTGAAATTCCCTTGTGGTGGCCAAAAAATTACCATCTTGGCTGATTGTAATAGTCCTCAGTATTGTAACACCCTTAAATCGGTCCAATTTGTCTTTGCACCTCATAATAGAGAAGATTCCACTTCCATCTCTATGAATAATCAAAGCCAATAAAGTTCCTTCTCAAAACCATTGTTCACTTCCTGAAATCATGAAAGTCAATTGAGTTCAATTTCTAAATAGTTTGAGAAAAAAAGGAAAAAATTGCTCCTTCTACATACTCAAATCATGAAACCCAATTAAATTCCTTGTCCAAACAATTTGAGAAAAAAATCCAAGTCAAATATAAAGGTGTGGGTGAATATTTCATTGAACAATCTATATGCCTTTCATAGATGTCATCCCCAAAGTCATATAGGAAACCCTCAACATCAACACAATAGTCACCACAACCAGTTACACTCTTTGATGGTCAATTTGTAAACCATACTAAAGACAAGGATGTTCTAAAATAGATGATAAGGATGAAGAAGAGTCCCAAGCAACAACTGCAAATGTACAAACAACATAATATGGACAAGGCTTCACAATATTAGAAAAGATGGGATACGAGGGAAAAAGCCCTATAAGAAAAAGAAAAGAAGGAATTGTGGAACCAATTCAACCCCTCTTAATCGATCCAAAAGACAAGACTGGGCTAGGTTACAAAGAGGAGACAAAAGAAGAGATAACTCAGAGGGTGGTTGAGAGAATCTAGCAACTACAAGCTAGTTTTGATCATGAAATTGATTCAAAGGAATATGAGTGGAATTCCCTATCCAAAGAGCCATGTCATGGAAAGGACATTGATACAGTACACAAGTATGCACCCCTACCCGAGGAGGGACAAGGTTTAGGTTCTAGACCACTTGAAATAGGATCACAACACATCAATGACTCCAACGAAGATGATTAGACTTGGAGTGAAATGAATAATTAAGAGGAAAGTTACCTTATAGACCTCAACTTTGTTATTGGAAAAATAAAAGACATTGCCATCAAGACTCTTACTATCTCTGACCTTAACGAATTTGATGATTCCTTAACCCTAGTACATCCCAAACTCATGGACTGGGACCAAATTGAGTCGTTCAATATCCCCACCTTTTCAAACGATGATGCCATTGTCAACTTGATTTGTTTTGACAATCCCAAAGTAGATTCCACCATTGAACATCATAATGAAGCTTCCAAATAGGGGAGTGCCAAATATTTCAACTGTAAAATGAATAATACATGAAATAGATTTGATGGTGAAAACCATCAAATGGCAGTATTAGATCTAGAAAAAGTAAAAATAAAGAGTGCATCCAATAGTGAAAACCTCTGTGAGGCATCGATGGATGAAAGATTTGAAAATCTATTAGAAAACTTTTAGGAAAGGTCAAAAGTATTGATTAAGCCCACACAATTCATCATTATCAACAATGTAGAAATAGTGAAGACTATCTATTTTGTGGCATCCTTGACAGACCAAGAAAAACCAAGCTTCCTCAAATTTTTCATAGAGAAAAAAAATAAAAATTCTTGGTCATATGTCAACATGCTGGGGATTTATCTAGATCTTATCATGCACCACCTATCCTTACCACTAGGAATAAAACTAGTCAATTAGAAGCTAAGGAAAATGCATCCGCATATTTCCCTATTGGTAAAAGTAGAGTTGAAGTTATTGGATGTAGGATTCATTAGACCCATTGACTATGCCAAGTGGATCTCTGACATTGTACTAGTCTCAAAGCTTGACAATAGCATATGTATTTGCACAGATTTATGAGATCTTAGTAAGCATTTCCCTAAAGATGATTTTCCTCTATCTAACATAGACATCATAGTGGACTTAATAGTAGGACATGGCATGTTGTCACTTATGGATGGATTTTTTGGTTATAATAAGATCAAGATAGCTCTAGAGGATCAAGATAAGACAAACTTCACATGTCTATGGGGAACATTTTGTTGGAACATCATGCCATTCAGACTGAAGAATGCAGGAGCTACTTATCAGTGTTCTATGATGATAACTTTTCATGATATGATGTATACCTTCATGGAAGACTATCTGGATGATCTATTTGTCAAATCATACACCAGATAAGGACACTTAGAGATCCTAGACAAAATCTTCACCAGTTTGGATTAGTTTAATGTATAACTAAATCTAAAGAAATGTGTGTTTTGGGTGACCTTAGCCAAACTCTTGGGATATATATTTTCAAAAAAAGGAATTGAGGTAGAATCGACAAAAGTTAAAGCTATCATGGAGATGTTGCCACCCAAAAAAATAGCCAACTACGATCTCTGCAAGGGAGATTCTAATCAATCCAAAGATTCATTTCATAAGTGGAAGACAAGACTCGTCCTTTCACTCGCTAAAAAAAATGTTTCTTTTTGATGGGATGAGAAATGTGAAGGGGCCTTCAACCAATTAATACAATATCTAATGAGTCCACTTGTCTTAATACCACAAAAATAAGGAAATCCACTCTTATTATACATAGCAACAACTGAGATATCATTGGGAGCCTTGTTAGCACAAGAATATTCAATAGGAAAAGAAAAAGTAATTTATTACATTAGCAAGATGCTAAATGGCTATGAAATCAATTATACAACCATTGAAAAGGATTTTTTGGTAGTAGTGTTTGCCACCCAGCAACTACGACACTACATGCTAACTCATACCATCAAGTTAACAACCAAATTAGATCCACTAAAATACCTTCTCAACAAAGCTAATCTAATTAGAAGACTGACCAAGTGGGTTATGGTACTAGGTGAATTTTACATCCAATAAAAGGACAAGTAATCACATAATAGTTGGCTGAAGTACCTCTAACAGATGATCATCCTCTACACATTGAGTTTCTAGACACTGATGTCTTCACCTTGACTACACAATAGTGGACATTATACTTCAATGGATCACACACACAACATGGATTAGGGGTTGAAATCCTATTTGTCACTCCACAAGGAAATACCATTATGAAATCATATAGATTGATGTTCCCTTACACCAAAAACATGGTAGAGTATGAAGCATTAATCATTGGCATTAAAATAGTTGTAGAATGGAAAATCCTAGAATTGCAAGTCTACAAAGATTCTCATTTGGTCACTAATCAAGTCAATGATAATTATTAGATAAAGGACAACAAATTGATTCCCTACAAAAGATTGATTGATGACTTTAAGAAATACTTTGTGGATATCAAATTTGAACAAATTTCAAGAGTGGATAATAAAACTGTTGATGCCATGGCCACTGTTGCTTCCTTATTACAAACTCCAAAGAAAAGAAGTCATTATGAGTTCATGGTGGAACAAATATTTACCCTTTCTTATGATGATACTGAGTCCCAAGTTATATGTCACCTGGTTGATGCCGACACCTCAATCTATGGTAAAATTTATACCTATCTAAAAGATAACACCCTTCCACCTGACCTATCCTGAAACTTAAAACAAAAATTCATTCGCCAAGCCACTCGATATACTCTTATCATGGATGTACTTTACTAATGAGGTCTTACAAAACTCTCCTCCGATGTTTGGAACACAATGAGTTTGAAATGGCTTTATGGGAAGTTCATGAGGGTATTTGTGGAACTCATTCAAGCAGTTTAACCTTAGTGAAGAAACTCCTCCATTTAGGGTATTTCTGGCCAAACATGGAGAAGGAGTCTTTTTAGTTCATCAAGAAATGCCAAAAGTGTTAGATTGATGGCAACCTTATTCATGCACCAGCACAAGAGCTTCAACCATTCACATCAACATGGCCCTTTTGACAATGGCGATTAGATCTTCTAGGTAAAAATCATCCACCTTCATCAAATGGACACAATTTTATCATCATAGCCACAAAATACTTTACAAAGTGGATTGAAGTTGTTCCCCTAATCACCATCATAGGAAAGAAAATTTCATCCTTCATCCTCAATTTCATTATTTGTTAATATGAAATCTGTCAAACCATTGTCATTGACAATGGAAGATCATTCAAAAATAAAGACATGCAAGAATTGTGTGAGAAGTTCAACATCCAACATCACTTCTCTACACCATATTACCCTCAAGGAAATGGCCAAGTAGGGGCCTCCAACAAAACTATTCTAAAAATCTTAAAGTAAATGGTCAATAATGTGATTGGCACATCCAATTAAATCCTATTGTGTGGTTGTACTGAACTAGTATTTGGACACCAACAAGAGCCACACCATACACTCTCATATATGGATATGAGGCCATTGTACCCATTGAGGTTGAAATACCATCACTTTGTGTGTCATTGAAGGGTATCATCTTTGATGAGGACTACCGAGTATCTAGATTGCAAGAGTTAGAATTATTGGATGAATGACACCAACATGCAGTAAACCACTTGAAATCCTACCAACAAAAAATTTCCAAAAGCTATAATCATAAGGTCAAGCCAAGAATATTTCAATTTGGTGACTTGGGATTAAAGGAGAATCCACATAATCAATAGGATAGGGAGAATAAAGGAAAGTTTGAACCAAATTGGTTGGGTCCCTTTGTCATTGTGTCAATCTATGGATCAGGAGCATACCAACTATGCACGCTAGAAGGAGACCTATTTGAAGAGCCTATGAATATCCTCCATCACAAGAAATTCTACACATGATTCATCTAATGCATCATTAAAGTCCTGAAGAAATCCAAAAAAATCATAAAAGTCTTGAAGAAATCCAAAAAAATTAGAAAAAAAAGTCTTGAAGAAATCCAAAAATATCATAAAATGTCTTGAAAAAAATGGTCACAGTGATGAAAATATGGCAACTAGGCATCTTAATCATAACAAAAATAAAATAATCACAAAATATAAAAAATTGTAATAAAAGCAATTAGTGATAACCTGGAAACAGGTGCTATTTGTGATGGATCAACTTCTTCCTCTATTGGAATGTGTGTTGACCATCAGCTCCATGCTATCATCATCCACATATACTATTTGAGCCTCATGTACATATCTAGGCATTGCGGTCATGTCTCACCTTGGCTTGGTGATTGTTGTACATATCCATATTAAATTGGTTTGTTTCCACTAGGGGAAAAATATTGAACTCACTAGGTGCAATCTATCTTTGAGTTTAAAACAACAAACAAACAATAGTAGAACAACATGATAAAAAAACAATGATCAAGTGAACTGCAACATTGAACACCAATCATAATAAAAAAAACCAAGCATTTGAACCAAAAACGACAAGATCAATAAAAAAATAAAATCTCATTTGGTGGCCATCTCTTGAATCAAGGTTTTATCACTTTAGCACATATGTTCAAGTTATTTGCATCATTATTGTTGTTATCATTTCTCTTGAGAAACTCAAGGATGTCAAGAACTAGAGAAGCTATGATCAAGAATTATATTTTTCTTTTTCTAATGTTTGTGAGTTGATCATTATCACTATGTGAATCGTTGTGGGATATGCTCTACAAAGTATCATTGATGACATTTAGGATTTGCATAGGAAAATGACTAACTCTTGTCTATTTATGCAAGAAATGCTTAGGTTATCTCAGTCTAATTATACCTAGATTCTTGTCTTAACTTGCACTATCAAACATCATGAAAGAAGTACTCAAATCATCATGGTCTAATTATACCATTGATGTTTGTACTTACTTTCAACATTTGAAAGGCTCAATGATGATACCAAGCACAATAAATTGATTACTAGGATGACAACATTTTATTATTAGGTTTGCATGTTTAGGCTGCATTCATACTAAGTGTTGCATTTGTATTTATAGATTTTTCCAAGGCTGATACAATTTTATGAGTGATATTATCTCTATCATTAATGAATTGAGTACATTTGACATTAACAGAAAGATCATTTGCATTTAGATGCATAAGCATTAGGACATCATTCAAGCATTATCATATCATCTTCTATACATTCATTTTCCATTAGGTCACATATTTTCATCATAAAAAAATCCAAAAAAAAAGCATTATCATATCATTTCCATCCATTTACACATTTACTCATACATTCGAATTACAAAAAATCCAAAAAGAAACATTTTCATAATCCATTTCATACACATGTTCATACATTTGCATTAGAAAAATACAAAAAAATAGAGTACAATGCATCTCATACATAATAATAAAGCACAATCCATGGGAATACATAGAATTATGCATTATCATTAAATCATTCCATCCATCCATTTATGCCTTAACATTATCATCCATTCACCTATTTTCATTGCATCATACATTTGCATCATAAAAGTACAAAAACATAACATCCATCACATTTCATTCACATAATAAGATTCATCAGATATGGCATATAACATCATTCATAAAAGCATCATAGAATCATAGCACATGTTGCATCCATAACCTATCATATCACCATCATATAGAACATCACATAGCATACATAATAAGAAATTAAATGCATCCATCATGATCAACACACATAAGAATCATTATCGCTACATATATATCTCAAAATAATGTTTACATTGTATAGGGATATCTAAGTATGAAGAGGTACTCATAAAAAATGATAGTGAATCATTAGTATCAATGTATACATGTTCAAAATACAACAAGTATCATGTGCCAGAGCTATGTAGTGCTCCCCCCAAATGGTTCTGACATCTCTAGACTTGTGCCTCCCCCACCTGATGGACCTGTGCTTGGATCTTGCAGAGGTGGCTATGTCACACCCCTACTAGTAGTCTTCGTATGAGTATGAATGGTGCACTACGAGTAGCTCTCATGACGCTCTGGTGGAACAAACTCATAATATTTAATCGAACAAAACTCTGCCTCCTTGGCAGAGCATCGTACCTCCTAAAAATGATCCCCTATCCCACTGTCCTCCATATCCCTTTGCAATCTCTCTACAATGCCCTCTGCCTAATCCACACATCTCAAACTAAACTTCTCTATTGTCAAGGAAGTGATCTGTCCCTCTGCTTGCAAGAGATATGCCTATACCTATGTCTATGCCTGTGTCTATGACTACAATTACCCCTAAATCTATGTCAACTTGCCCTAAAGTGTTTGGACATGAGCTCTTAGGGCTGTAATCTATTCCTACTATTGTTGGGAGGGAAATCATATCTATACATGTTGTTGTGCCACAACTACTAAGGATCACCTCTTCTAAGGCACTCTGACATCTAGTACTGGATGGGCACCCCCTCCTCCATCTCCTCCACCACCATCCCCATATTAATCTCCATCGTCATCATTTCCACCTCCACCATCTCCTCCATCCCCATCACCACAATCCCCCTCCTCCTCATCTCCACCACCTCTGTCTCTCCTTCATCTAAGTGCTCTCTCCTCCTTATCCTCTAGCACTGACACTCGCTCATTAGGCCTCAAGATCTTGGGAAATGGATTTCCACAAAAGTACTATGAGTACTCCTCTGTCATATATCCCTCCAAAATCTCAAGATGATAGTACCGAATCACTGGCTATAATCTATGGTACTCATCACAAGCAACATCATAGGATAAGGTAGGTCCCCACTCTATGTCATCTTATTGTCTCTCTACATATGTAGACAATCCCTATGGAATCCCCTACACTCTATCATACTATCTAAATACCCTCATCAGTAGGAATCTCTCAATAATGAAACATGTCCATCCAATGAGATATCTGGCTATGCAAACATAAGGAATCTCTAGGTGATCCTCAACCCACTACTTACAATCCACATACAACCGCCATGTCACAGAATCCAATTCATCCAATACGCATCTCCAATACTCCAATTTTACCAAGTTATGCTAGGCAATTGGGCTGATATAACCATAGACATAAGGTCTCCCAATCAGTTGATACCAATCTATCACTGGGCGTGTCATTGCTATATACTCCCAGGCCCATGTTTGTAACAATGTCACCCCTGCAGATAGACTGGCGCTTCCAAGATACACTACCTAATGTAAATCATGATACAACTATGCAAGCATGAACAAACCCTAGGCATACTGAGTCCCATACAAAATCATTTTCTCTAGTGTCCAACCCCAACCAATAGATAATCCCTTTGACCTCTTCTCAGGACATAGGAAGTCACTGACCAAACCTAGAAGTATGAAAGGTAAAGGGGCATCACTCTCAAACATCTCCTACCAAGGCATCTCATATCCACTAATATGATCATCATGAAATATCCAACGTAAGGCATGGGTGACACCCTACTCGGCTTGATCATATACAACAATGTAAGCCATCACAGGAATTTGTAGGATCCCATAGACATCCTTTCACATGAAATTCATCTCTCTAGTGGTCAAATCAAAGGTATTGTGGTTGCTATACCATCTCTTTTCTAGTGCGGTCAAAAATCCTCAATTAACCCTAATTTGAGGCATGTCAATCAATGAAGATAATCCACATCTCTCAATAATATCTCTATTAGCGTGTGATAGCCATGGAATCAACTCCCAAGTCTATTGAAAGTTTTCTCGAGACTAAAGATTCCCTAAATCACTCTCCTATCATTATAACACATCGCAACCAACATATCAATCAATCAATGAAATCAAAAAACAATCAACATTAAGTAATCAATTATCCTATTAGCTCAAGTGAGTTTTTTCACAAATCTAGCAAACACCTACTTTTGATCCTCGCCTATAATGAGGTCAAATCAACATAATCATTATTGAATCTCACCTATCATGAGATCAATAAATCCTCTAATCTATCAACAACAACAAATCACCAACTAACATGATTGAATGCCATCAAAATGATGGAGAAAAACAAATAATCTTCAATTATGTCCTCAATGAGCTGATACAGTTTGTTTATGCACCATTCTAATCAATGCACTAGAGAATATCTCCAATGTGTTGGAGAATCACTTCAATGCGCTACAAGATTGAATGCACCACTTCTTTTAGAAGATGCACTAAAAGACCTAACCTATATGCCTCTTCATTTTATGTGCTACATCGGCCTTGAAATACACTAAAACTCTAAGTGATGCATTAAAACCCTAACTCAATGTGCTTAAAAACCTAATCGGTGTGCTATTACAGATGGCTAATGTGCTAAAATGTGAAAAACATCAATTTTAAAATTAAAAATACATGAAAAGCAATTCAAAATTCACAAAGAGGGTTTTGGAAATTTGTACCAGAGGTTTGTATATCGCTGGTCAGTTTTGTCGCACAACACACGCTCAAATCGATGATTCTCATAGGGGATCACCATTTTTACCAAATCGCTCAAGTTGCTCTCACTCCAAAAATTTAAGAATCACAAGTGCACAAATGAGTTTCTTTTTCACTTTTTTCCCTATTGAAAGGGGTAATTAAAGTGGGATTTATGATGGGATATTTTATTTTTTCAAGGATCAATTAATCAAATGGAATCTAATTTCTTCAATGTTGGGAGATAAATCGTTGGAATATCATCATATCAAAAAATTACCATCAACAACATCAAAAACCATCAATTTTTTTAAAAAATTCAAAAATCTTTAAAACATAAAAAATTCCTCAATTTATCTCCTAAGGGGGCATATATCTATTATCTCCTAAAAATCACCATCTGGGGCATTATCAAAATTTTATTAGCATTGGAAATTTTTTATTTGAAGCAATGTGTAGACACATCACTTCAAAGAGGGTCAAAATGTATACATCTAAAATTAGTCTGGAGAAAATTAATTAAATACTAGTTATTTAATTAAAAAAAACTTTATTTCCTCTAGTTATAAATAAATTGCAAAATTTATTTATATAGTTCATATTTCTTAATTCTTCCTATCTAAACCACTTTTTTCATAATATAATTAAATAAACAAATTTAACTAATTTGTTTTATTTGATTAATTCCCCCCAACTAAATTTGAATTTTAAAATTGGAATTTAGTCACATTTCTCCATATTTTCTAACTTCCTTCCACATCATCTTCCACCTCATCATGTGTCACATGAAATTAATTATTTCTAATTTCTAAATTGGCATTTACTCTCAAAATTTTTAACAACCTTAGAGACACATAGCTCCTCCTTTCCACTTATTCCCTTCTACACTTGGAAAGTTTGTTCTATTAAAGGATACAACTTCGTTGATTCTCTCTAACCTCTTCACTTCTCACCAATGATCTCTCTTGATGAAATCCTGATCATCCATTGTTGCCACATCACTTGATGCCTTGCTGAAATCTATAAATAGAGGCTGATTTACATCTTTTCATATAAAGAGAATGGCATAAATCTACTCCACATAAATACTTTCAGCATTTGAGAGCTTAGCATTGGCATTTTAGCTTAGAATTTAGCATTTAATTTCAAGTAGTGTTATAATGGTAATTTCATTTCTAGGAACTTAATTTGTTGTATTATCATTACAAAATTTCCATAGCATATCCATTATCTTAGCATTTTATCATTGCATCATATATCATTATTCTATATATAACATCATATCATTCAACACATCATTTAGCATATCATCCATCAAATTTATCAATCATGTAGATGTAGGTATAGCTACATTTTAGTTTAATGGCTTCTCATTTCTTAGGTGTAATCCTTGTAGTTTAGTGCATACCTAAAATCTGAGAGCACTACTATAGGATCCTTACGAATAGATGACAATGGAATGACTTTGAGGAATTGCTTTATCATTTGTTTTGTTGATTTTGATTTCCTTAATATAAAACATTTCATTGATTGTGTGTTTTGAATTAATTGTTATGATTCTCATATTTTATTCATACATATTGTTTTGTGGTGGTTGTATTGGATTAGGTGATTTTTGTTGACATGATTAAAAATAATTTTGGCTCAACATGGGTGTGGAATGTAAAGGCTCATTATCAACTAATGGTGATTTTTGGTGGCATCAAATGGTTCTTTTTGAGTACGTGGTATAAATTTTGTTTCCCCTGTTTGGTAAATGATTATAGGCAACCATTCAAGGAATATCTGAAATGCAGTTGAAATTTGTTTTTAATTGAAATGCATATGAAATTTAATTGCAATTGAGTCAGATGCTTGTTTCTCCCTTGATCTATAAAAGGAATTTTAGGGCTCATTGCAAAGTGTTCAATTTTTGAGTCACGCATCTTGGTCTAGGTAGAAGCTAAGTCCAAGGGCATACTTGTACCACAAAAAAATGTATTTCTTGCTTGATATGGGAATAAGTGATGTCAAATTGGACATAATCGGGCCTTGATTTAGTTTTGTGAGGTGGTTTACACATCCACACTAGGTCTTGGACCCTTTCAAACTAAATAAAATACCTTTATTAATGTCTTGTAAGGGTGTTGTAAAGTGTTGTGAATGGATTTCACACTTTTCTTGAATTTTATTAAGCATTTAAGTCTAATTTTATTTCAATTCAAAAATCATCTTTTTGCTCTTCTTCTATAATTAAATAATTATTTAACTATTCATTAGCCTTTTCTCTCTATAATTAAATAAATGTTATATTTATTTAATTATTTATCCTTTCTTTATTTCCCCAATTAAATTATTATTTTAATTATTTAATTATCCCTTCCCTCTCCATTAAATAATTATTTTTAATTATTTAATTTTTAATACTCCACCTTTCCTCTTTAATTAAATAATTACTTTTAAAATTATTTAATTATCTAATTATTTGTTCTCACATTTCTCTTTAAATATTTAATAAAATTAATATTTTATTTATTTCTCCTATTTTGGCCACCTAAATTAAATAATTATTATTATTTAATTTTTCCTATCACCTCTTTGTCTATGCCAATCTTATCTTTCACCTCAAGCCAAGTTATCTTTCCATGTCTTTCTTCTCTCAATTTATCTCCACCATTGATTAAATGATTTTCTAATTTAATATTGGCCCTTGATCATGATCCTTATTCTAGCCATTCACTTAACTCTCCTCTACGAAATGAGACCTTTAACCCTAGTTCGTAAGGATTTCATCATTCATCCATGTTATCAAGTCAAGCAAGCTGGGGTTTTAGCATTCTAAGTCATCAAGATAGCACTTTAAGGCATTTAAGAGCAATATTCTTCATCCATTGTTGTAGAAACTCAAGATCTATCATTTTGGAAAGTTTCTAAAAGTTTTTAATTACATTATTTCATGTTTCATGTTTCATTATCTTATTTCATCATTTTGGTTTAATTACCTAAAAGGGTTTGACCAAGGAAAACCCCCATTCCCTAACATTCAACATTTCTCTCTCTTTCATTATGTGTTTGCAGATTTAGGTACCTGAAATGACTTGGACATGATTGAAGATTAGGTTTCAAAATTTTTTGGAGTCATTTCCCTTTTGGAAAGGTAAAAATCTATACAACAAGTCACTTATAGCCTCATAAATCAGTGTTTCAGAATTGGAAACTTGGAGGAATAGAAAGAGTAGACTGAGAGCTTCTAACTCCACTTTCAGATTTTTAGAAAAGCCAAAGTGGACTAAGTCACCATTTGTGGCAACTTAGTCCCACTACACATGTTTTATAGAAGTTTCCATAGATCTGGATACCCATTTGGATGAAACAGTCTCCAAAGCAATTTCCCCTATTTGGGACTAAGTCACCCAGCTTGGCGTAAGTGTCCTAATTGGCCAAAAAATTAGAATTTCTAGAATTTAAGACATTTTTAGTCCTCACTTCAGCCTCTGATAGTTTCCAAGTGCACTCTTTCTCTTTATCCTTTCTATCTTGTTTATATTGCATTTAATCTATCTTTCTACATATCACAATTTGTTTTCAAACAATTTGCATTTCATTAGTTTCACATTAGTATTCAATTAATTTTATCAATTCTTTGCATTTAGGACATTCTATTTAGACATATTTTAGTCATATTAGGATTAGTCATGAGTTAAACCCCAAGTTTTTGTGGGATACCTTTCTCCTTTTAGGTGCAAAACCCTGAAAGTGCAAGATAGAAGCCCTTACAAAAATTTTCAATTCAATACTATAGAAAGTATCAATGAATAGAATAGTAAATTGTTCTAGTTATGGGTCATGTATGTAATAATCTTAAATTAGTTTTACAGAAGCCATAAATATAGTAGGAAATTTTAATTCTAGAGCATGTACTCTCCTACACAATTCTCTTGCACATTATAAATGAAAATGATCAACAATTTTTTTGTTCATTTCCAGTTGGATCTACATGTTTTTTTTTTGCTTCAAATCAAAGATTTGGTTAAATGCTTAAATAAAGTCACATGTTTGTGAGTGAAGGGTGTAGGATTTGGTAAGAAGTAGTGTTCTAGATGCAATGACTTAAATACTACTTTGTAGTATGAGAATATTTCATCAATATCTAAATTAAATGGTTGATATATTATTGGTTGTTGTATATTTGACTCTATTTTCCCAATCGATGAAGCACTAGTCTATTTTTTAGGAAATCTTGTAAGTAAATGAACTAGTGATACACCTAGCTATGGATTTAAAATGGGAAAAATTTCATAAAAAATCTATCAATCATGAAGTGTGAGTTTGAAGTATTCCCTTATTCCTAGGAAGTAGATGATAATTTACGCAAAGATTTGGAAAGTCTTCAGTGAATTATGGTTATTTGGAATCTATAGGAATCAGTCTATATATAAATGTGTTCTCAATGGAACAAACATCACTTGAGAACAATAAAGAACACCCTCCTAGGTCCCATAGAGCCTAAAGAATAGGAGTGAAGTCTCAAAATCCATTACTCATGTTTTGGCCACTAGCTTTGATGTTTCTTGAGCATAAGGGTTGACTACCCTTTAGAAAACATTAAGGTTATGCTGGAAAAAACACCAACAATACCTATAAATAATCGAGATACTTTGTTCTAAATAACACATCTATAATAGAATTCGTTTCATCCCAAATATAAATGTTGGTATTGTCATTTTGGTTCTTTGAGGTGGAAGATAAAAATATCACTCCAAGTGCCCCAACATTGAATAAAATTGAAGTATTTTGTAACATTTCATTCATCAATACCATGGGAAACCATCTTAGATTTGAATAAATGAAGGTAGGCTATATTGTAGAAGGACTCACAGGTATGTATAGGATCATGATGGGCCAAAAAGTGGCAATATGATGGGTATGTGGTTGATAGCTTTTTTTTTACCCAAAATTGATGACATGAAAAGGGTTTTTAAAGGATATTCTTGGCTTTCCACCAATATAAATTATACTTTACTTTGAATTTAATAAGTAATTATTATCCATTTTCTATGTGAATTACAACTAAAGTTCTGATTGATAGGTTGATTGGAAAACATCTATAGATTTCAAATAGTATCACATTTTTTGAATCCAAAACATGCATCACATTTTATGCTTCACATACTATAGGATTAAAGGAAGAAAAATTTAATTTCATGAATTTTTCACCAAGTTAAGGTGGTTAGACATACAAGTTTCTATACTTTTTAGAAGTTGTAATAAAAAAATCATAATTAATTATTTACTTGGAAAAAAAATACAAAAAAATATGCATCACATAGGGAC
>VDFB02331825.1:0-44895 GCA_007258455.2 Sequoia sempervirens | reverse complement strand
AAAACAATAATTGTGTGGATACAAATAATCAAATGTCTTTAGTTTTAAATACAGGTAAGTATGTCCTTGAAAAGAAAGAGGTTAATAGTGTTACCATGTTAACCACTGATGCTCGTAATAATGAAAATGTTTCTCTTCATTTTCAAGAAGATATAAATGGTCAAATCAATGATGAAACCCAGTTTATGAGGTTTCTAAATTTTGATAGTGGTAAGGTCTTGGTATGTCCTGATTTGCAACTTGGTAAAACATGTTTTTGTACTAGAGGATAAGAGGAAGAAATGGTTGAAAGAATCGACCAAGATTGTGGTCTATTGAGTAGTGAACAAATTTCAAGTTTTTTAACTATTGAATATCAGAAATATACACATATGAGTAACCCTCAGTTATTGTGTAATACTCAAATTGATTTTGACAGTGATAATGATCTTTATTATAAAAGATATGAAAAATGGGTATCTGATACTCCTTCCAGTAATGAACATTCCAATTACCATGGTGATAATGTGGGTATTGACAAACAACCTTTTGATTTTAATGATGCATTATATTATGGACATGAAAGTATGCAAGGTGATGCAAATTCAGAAACTTGTGTTGATGAGTTGAGAACAATAGATAATCATGAAGCTTGTATATCTGGTAGACAATTTTTTGAAAGTTTTGATGTAGATTTGGATAAGTACCTATTTCCTAATTTAGATGAGCCTAGTTATGAGTCTTTTCATGTGGATATAGAGATTGATTTAAAGGATAAATTGGATTATCTTTTGGAACCAGAATTACTCACTTTTGAACAGGCTTTGGATTCTGAAGATGTTAGTATGATGTGTTCAAAAGATGTTAGAGTAAGTAAAGATAAAGATAGGGTAGAGATTCTTGATGATTCTCTACACGAACATGTTGGGGCATAGAAACAGGGTGTGCCAAATATATATCTTTGTATTTCTTTGCATACACTTGGAGATAGTTTGCATAATATGTGTGATATTTTGATTGGTTCTTATTATCATTTCACTTTAGACATGCAAACTATCAATCAGATTGAGCTTGATGATCCTAGCTATATGGAAAAATATGAGTGCCAGTTTTTTCAGATGGATGATTTTTTTTACAATGTGGTAATGAGAAAAACACCAAGAGAAGTTGTTTTCAAATTTACAACATTTTTAATGACAAAAATTATGAGTCATTACAACATGATAATCAGTATTTTAATTGTATGCCTGATTTGTAAATATAGGGTAATTATGAATCTATTCGTAATGTTGTTCTTGCTAAGTTATTGAGAAATGCCAATATATTGAATCAGGTATGTTCCAATGATGTTTTCATATTGTATTTAGTGAAGTGTGATGAGAACTTTGTTTATGACAGAGGTAAGAGAAGGCCTACATTTTTTTTGGTGGCCTTGGGCCATCAGGTATGGTTTGACTTCTCAAACCAAAGCAATTGGGGCCAAAGATGACTTTTGACTCTATTTCCCAATAGAGTAGGCACCTGGTCTACTTCTCCCAAAGGATCCTAAATTCTCGCTTTGTTCACTAAGGAACACATGTCCCCAAAAAGAGCCACTAATGGAACTTTCAAAATTTTGCAAAATTTTAGCATGCTCATGTTAAAATCCTAAGAATTTTAACCTAAAAATCTTTGTTACATTTGTTGTAGAGTTCTTATATGAGGTTTAGGGTTTTCTTTATTTTTATTTGCTTGGTGTTCTATTTTTTTATTGGTTGTATAGTTTCTATTGTTGGTCACATAAGGGGAGGGAATTCTCATATTTACATCATCATGTGACTATCACCATGTGACCGGTTTTTCTCCTATGTAGGTATAAAACATCCCTTTCTATAAGGTTAGGGAAATGATCTTTTGATCATTACGTCCTTTGTTCCATGTAATTCCAAAGTTGTGAGCCTATTATTCTCCTATCGGCCTAGAGTAGTCTCCTCTTTTAGAACAACTTATGAGCACATGCCTAAGACTTTCACTAAAGTCTTGATGGCCCTTGTAACTATATCGCTCATCACATATTTATTTATAGGTTTACACTATGAATTAGAGATGAGTGATGAGCGGTACTATCCTTTGATATCGTTCATTGCTAATGGCATTTGATTCCTCAATTTTTTAATAGTGATGAGTGATATGTTGTTGCACCATGTGATCACTAATATGTTGTAAAAGGTAGTTCTCACATTAGCAATATGTAATGAACCCTATAAATAATGTAAACCATTCATCACTAATTACTTGCACAATATATGAGGAGAATCAATGATGAACAAAGTCCTTATAGCTCATAGTGGATTTATCTCATAACTTAAGTTCTAAATTAGTGATAAGTGATCGGTGCCTTCTAAGAGGGTTTTTCTTTCGCTAATTTTGATATGATCTTATGGGCAATATCTTTGGCGCCATTTGTTCTATGCAGGTGCACGTGTCCAAGGTCTAGTGTTTCTACAATGTCTCTCATCGCACTAGATAAAAAATATGATGCACTAAATAAAAGAATCTATTTCAAGATGGTATAATTTGTTTTCTATTTTTGATAAATATTTAATATGAAAGTTAACGTTCAATGAAAATAGTTTCTTTTTTATTCACACATATTTTAATATTTATTGAAGAATATATATTTATCAAAATTGAAAAAATATATATCAATGCACTAAAATTTCAAGTTATAAATACACACAAAAAAATTGAAAGAAAAAAAAAATTACTATAAAAAGTTTGATGTCCCATGCAACTTCATTTTTCAGCATTTTATCAGCAACTAAATTATAGTGTTAATTTATTAAAAAATTATTGATTTTATACTTGACGATTTACTTTATTTTGATTCCACATACGGGACCGTGAGCCGGTGACCGTGATCGAGTAGGTTTTGGCTCTTACTACTGAGAGATACCAAGCTCGGCAGAAGGTGATCGCGATGACAATAGAGAGAGATGTGGTGTTGCAGAGGGTACAAGTTGTCACTGGTGAGAGGGATTAGGAGGTGGCTAGGTGGCAGCAAATAGAGGTTGTGATAGCAATGACACACTGAAGGATTGTCTCAGTGCGCTTATATAGAGTGGTTGTCACAGAGGTTGCATACTATAGGCAGCATTATCACTAGGATGTTCCAATAGTTCTTCATCAACCGGATTTTTCACAGTGTAGAAATGCACATCCTTGAGTAGAGGATCAGCTTGAGTGTCAAGCTAGAGAGGGTAGCAACCACTAGGGCTAGCTTTTTGATGTACATATACTTTTTTATTTTTCCCCATTCTTTATGACTGATATACAATCATGGGCTCCTTTTTGATAGGCTTGTGGATATTTTACTTTTGATCAATGTACATACATTGATTCAGATTTTGTACCATGCCACATTTTTTGATATATATATGATACAAATATAGATGATTCATGCTATGATGTGTTAACTTTATTTCATTTATGAATGATTTATGGATTCTTATATATGATCATGTATGGATGCATTTTATTTTATGCCTATGGGATATGCGATGATCATGATATGGATGGATGCAATGTTATATTCTTTTTCTTTATCTTTTCATGATGTGACATGGATGCAGATGTTGTGGATACATTTCTTTTTGTATATTTTGTATGCATGTTTTGATGATGATGTATGTACATGGATGTATGGATGTAAATGCTTATGATATGCAACAACTTAAGATGCTTAGAATAACAAATCTATATTATTTATCACAACTCAAATGATCATGCAAAATGCATGCATGGTGTATATGATTATGAGATGCATGTATGTTGATGGTTTGTGGATTCAAAATGGATGCATTGATGATGTTTCTGGTTGACTATCATGATACCAGGTTAGCGCAGAGAAAATATAGAAGAATAAAGAATGAATGACCATTGATGATGATGACCACTTTAAAATATCCAACAAGTCCATGATCCATCGATACTTTATTAGAGATGGTGATGAGACAATGCAAAATGTAGGGTGAAATGCAAGATGGGTGCTCACACTTCAGGATTGGGATTTTTTTTCCATTCCTTATTGTTTGATATAACACATAGAGACGATGCATCAAAGTATTGATAACCAAGACAACATTGTATCTAGTGTAATGGACTTTGACTCAACAAGCAGATAGGATAGTTCCTATTCACATCTTGACATACAAAAACGTTGTTGGAATGCAAGTTAGAAGTTTTGAATATATTGGACCAAAGCATACACAATAGCCAACCACATACTCCAAACGACCTTCCTACACACAACTAAGCAAGTATGCACCAAGATTATTTTATAGGAGTATCCATAAGCACAAAAATGAAAGATAATGATCGATGCCTCATTCCTTTCACTCTAAATCATTTGTAGATAGACATCATTGAGAGGTCCTTGGAATGGGTAATTAAGATAAATCATAAGAAAAGATTAAAGACAAACAGTGATGTTATCTATAGCTCCTGCCTATTTTAATTTTAGCTAAAGTGATGTCTAATATTGATGTCTATCACAGGAAGGATACATCCCAGGACATGTTGATCAGAGGGTTGTTTGATGTTTGGACGATGATGCTAAGATGAGCTATTTCTATAAACTTCACTGACGTATTTACCTTTGATTTTGACTTTAGATTTTGACTTTTTGGTTCACACTTTATGACTTGCTATGTTTGCTTTCTACTTGTTTTTCCAAAGGTTGAAGGTGATGATTGTTTTATTATGGGTGAAAGCAAGATGGGATGGGTGGATTTTTATTTTCTGTAATATTTCAATGTTTTTGGTATTTTGAAAATATTTTGGGGCTATTTTTGGTCTTTTTGAATTTTTATATGAATGTTTTGGGTTTTTAAATTTTCCAAGGCTATTTAGGGTTTTCTACGATATTTGAGGCTTTTTAGGTCTTTTAAAATGTTTTCTATTGTTTTTGTTTTTTCACTTTTCCAAATGCTTTTGCATTTTCTAAATATTTGAATGTTTAAGGATTTTTGAAAGAATTATCTAGATGTTTTTAGATTTTCACAAAAGCTATTTGGATGTTTTTGGATTTTCTAAATTTTGACCAAGAACCTAACATAAAGACCTATCCTAGGGGTCTCAAGGTTGATCAAAGATAATCCTTTCCTACGTTATACACGCAGCAACCACATAGTTCAACTGACTCAACCTATTTACAAGATGAAGATATGCATAGAAGAAAAATGGGAGTTTATTATGATGAACTCCTAAATGACTAACCTAGGGTGTCTCGGGGGCACATCAATGATGTTCTTTCCTACGTTCAAGCTCAGAGACACGTAGTTTGACAAAAGGACTTTTTTTTTTTATGTTCAACCTTTTTAGGGATTTTGATGTGTTTTCTGGATGTTTTGGGATTTTGCCTTTACAATTTTTTGAATTTTTTTGGATTTTCGCTGCACAAGATTTTGGAAATGTTTTTGGATTTTATGAATGTTTTTGGTTTTTTTGATAAGATGTCCCATGACCTCAAGATATACAAAAACCTTGATTTTTGATGCATAATGAAATTCCCCCAATGTGACATACTAGCCTACTTCGATAAAGGCAGAACAAATTGATCTTGTGAATATGCCAAGTAGTGCTAAAGAGTTAATGATACCTCACAATTACAAGCCATGATAAGGATGAGAATGAGGGATGAATGGCAACACACATAATGGTAGGCCAAAATAGCCAAAGAATAGATGGAGATGCTTTATTTATGCAAGGCACATATTTGTTAGGTTTTCACCAAGGTACTTGCCCAAAGTGCCATCAAAGTTCTTTTCACTAGACAATGAATTTTTTCTTTACTTTTTCAATCCTTTTTCTCATTTTTTTGGATTTTTTTTTTTTATTATTTTTTTGTACTTTCTAATTTACACCCTTGGAGACTAGGCATAAAAAATTTTGAGATGCAAGTTGTTGGTTGGCTCCTGCAAGGGTTCTCCTTCAAGGGTTGAAATTTGGTATGCTCCTAATCCATAGCTTGTTGTGATGACAAAGGGACCTAACCAATTAGGCTCAAAATTTCTTGTGGTGTCTTGATCTGGAAGGTTCTTTTGATTCTGCTTGAAGACAAGATCGCCTACCTAGAATGATTGACATTTGATTCTCTTGTTATTGCTCAGTTTTAGTCAGTTTTGGTACACTTGAAAGTGATTAAGGGCATCAAGATGACATTTATCTAGGAATTCTAGCTCATTTAGTCGAGACACTTTGTATTCTTCCTCAGTTACTAGATTTTGCAATGAGACTAATAGTGATGGGAGCTCAACCTCAATAGGCAATATGGCTTATGATCCATAGACCAAGGAGAAAGGGTTTGTACCTATAAGCATGTGGATACTGGTTTGATAAGCCTAAAGAGTGCAATTTAGCTGCAAATGCTAGTCATGACCAGCTTAATTGACTGTTTTCTTTAGGATTTTTAGTATAGTTTTGTTTGTTGCTTTTGTTTGGCCATTGCCTTGGGGATAGTATAGGGTAGAGAATTAGTGTTGGATATGGAATTTTTGACATAGCTCCTTTACATCCTGGTTCTTGAATGGTGTTTTGTTATCTGAGATGAGTGTTTGTGGAACACCATAACAACAGATTAGATAATTTAGGATAAGCTTGGCTATCTGCTTCCCAATTATGTAGGTCATAGGAATAGCTTCAACCCACTTAGTAAAGTACTTAGTGGCAATTATTATGAAATTATGGCCATTGGATGAGGTTGGATTGATTTTTCCTATGAGGTCAAGTCCCCATTGCGAGAAAGGCCATGATGTGATCATTGGATGCAATTCTTGAGCTAGAGCATGAATCAAATCCCAATGTTGTTGACATTGGATGCATTTTTACACATACTAATGAGCTTCTTTTTCCATGGTTGGCCAATAGTACCCTATCCTCAATAGTTAATTAGCTAATGTCATACCATTGGAATGGGACCCACATATTCCATCGTGTACTTCTGTCAAATCAATTATGGCTTCCTCTTGGTTAAGACATCATAGTAATGTCCCTTTGATGTTTTGACAGTAAAGGGTATCACCTAGGATCACAAATCAAGATGCCTTTTTCATAAAGGTCTTTTTAATGTTTGAGGTGATATCAAATGGAAGGATTCCTCTATTAAGGTATATAAAGATGTCATGGTACCAATGGGATCTAGGACCAATGATGACACATGCGAATTCAGATTTAGGGATTTCAAAAGTTGGTACAAGAAGTTGTTCTACCAAGAATTCACATTGGAGGATGTTGTTTGTCATGTCTAGTAATGATCTAATTGTTTCCATGGTGTCTGTTGTTATGTTATTGGTACATGAAAATGATAGCCTATATGAATTTGGGATGCATTCACCTTGAGGGGTGACAAAATTAATTCTTGCTCCAGATCCATGTTGAGTGAATGATCCATCAAAGTACATCTTCAACTAAGTTGTGAGATTGACAAGGAATACTGATTTGTTGGGGAACTCAAATATCAAAGGGTTCTCAGCATAAATGGGTGCTTCTGCTAGCTGGTCTGCAATAACTTTTCCTTTGATTTCCTTTCACTCTACTTATTGTATGTCAAACTCTATCAAGATCATCACCCATTTAGACATTCATCCCATAAGGGTTGCTTTGGATAACAAATATTTTAATCGATCAACCTTTGCAACAAGCTTGATTTGGATTGACAACATGTAGTTTCTAAACTTTTTTGAAGTGAAAACTACTACTAGGCATGCTTTCTCAATGGGTGAATAGTTCATCTCATAGCCTACCAAGGTTCTGATAATGTAGTATATGGCTCTCTCCTTTCCATTTTCATCATGTTGTGCTAAAAGAGCTCCTAGTGTTGCTAGTGTTGTTGAAATGTACAATTTATCAATGGATTGTTTGGTATCAGTGGCACAAGCACTTGAGGTGCTAGTAGATAATCCTTGATCTATTGGAAATATTTATCACATTTTTCATCCCACTTGTAAGTTATCCCTTTATGGAGGAGATGTGAAAAGGGGTGGATTTTGTCTGATAGTTGTGCTATGAATCTTCTGATGGACTACATGTTGGTTCTCAGTTGTGATCATATGGTTTGTCCTTGATGACAAAATCCCTTTCAGCTGATTCTACTTGTTGATAGTTTTAGATTGGTTTCTCATGCTTTATCTTGGTACTGTTTTGTTTATATGGCTTACTTGTCTTGGCATTTAGTGCATAGTTTACATTCAGAATTTTAATATCTTATGGTATTGTTCAGTTTCAGCTTCGTGCAGTCTCAGGTTATCTTTTGTACATTGTTTCGGTGACAAGAAAGAGCATATTGGCGTGAGAATGCCAGGGTCTCCCCAATCCATTTCTTTGTTAAACATCTGTGTTGCCTATTGGCAAGACATTTCTAATGTCATGACGATTTGATTTTACATACTGGCAGCTTTCAGCAGGACTTATCCATGGTTTTGGCAATAGAGGGTGATCCCTATGGGCAGGAGTGTTGTATTCAGTATGTGGTCTCACTGAAGACATATTGTCTCACCGACTGTGCACCGAAAGGTCTTATCGGAAAAGGTTGTGGCTTCAATGAAATGTCATAGCAATTTCGTGGTGTCTTACCAACTTGTACACAAAGGTTATATCGGTATGAGTTAATGATATTTAGAGTGGTGTCTCAACGACTTTGTTGGGTCTTGCCGACATAAGGGTTTTATCTAAATTATCAGCAGGAGGTCTCAGCTTTGGTGTAATGTCAAAGCGAACCCATCAGGTCTTGCCGACTAAGTCTTATGAGGGGATTTTGGTGAGAGGTTGGTACTATCTCAGCGTCTCAAAGTGGATAAAGTTTTTTGGTATGACATAGTGTGCTCTCTGAGAGGCCTCCCCGACATTGATATGTCTCGGCGATGCATAAAATAAAAGGAACATTTCAGTATGACTCATGTGCAATGAAGAAAGGTCTTGGCGAGTTTTATTTCTTATACCAACCGACAACATAAAGGTATTCATCTCGTTAAGAGTTAGGGTTTTGGCGTGAGGTCTCGGCGAGTGACCTTCAGTCTCACTGATGGAACACAAATTGACTATGTCGGCATGAAGATTGATTTTTCTCAGCGACACACAAGATGGTTGGTGACTTTTGGTATGACTAAAGCATTCTACGAGAGGTCTCCCCGATGTCAGTATGTTATAGCGACCCTCATAAGATAAAAGGATGCATCAGCGAGAGAACCATTATGTTACAGTGACACATAAGAGATAAAGTCTTTCGGTGAAACTTAATGAAATCTATGAAACGTCTTCCCGACAGCAGAATGTCACAATGACACATAAGAGGTAAAAGGACTTTTGGTGAAACACAGTGTGATCTGCAAAGGGTCTTTTTGATATCAAAAGGTTACAGCAACAGTGAATGAAATGAAAAGGGGATCTTGGTGAGAAACCTTCTTATGTCTCAGTGATTGGAAAGAACATAAAATATGATCTCTCAGCATGACATAATGTATTCGTTATGTCTTCTCCCCGACTCTGATGGGTCATGGTGAAAATGATATCTAAGGGGAATGACTGGCGATTTAATTTCCTTTGGTGCGACTATCTGGATGTCTCGACAAACGATTAACAGACTCAATCACTGTGGCCGACATGGAAATTTCTAAATATAGTTGCAGGCCGACATCATTGGTTGGCATCAAATCTTAGAATGGTTACAAGGAAGAATATGCATTATAGGTTATGATTTATAGTGGTGGGCAGTCGTGCTATTTAAGCAGTAAAATGATTTCATGCATTTCAGATTTGTTGTTTTCTGATTATGGGTTTTTAAAAATTCAAGTTTGAAATTTAGGGTTTTCTGAAAACAATCGAATGGGAATTTGGGTCATCAAAAATTAGTTTCTAAATGATATATGTGCGCATTAAATGTTATTCTTTGTAGTATTGAGGACGGCTCTTAGCTGGGTGAGACGGCTCTTGTATTGGAAAATTAATTTGACTTTGATTTATGATTGTCAGTTTATTGATAGCCTATTGGATAGGCGTTACTCCTACAAACATTTATTTTTTGGCATCTTCCTGAAAAATAGTATGAGGTTTCAGTTTCCTTTTGACCTCACATTCTTTGAAGTTCTTCTTTATGGCAGATATACTTGAAATGTATATAAAAACTAGTGTTGAAAAATTGAAAAGTGATGATGAGAGATCACTAGATTTAATTCTGGAATATGGTCCTTTGGTTGTATGAGGTAGACGAGAAAATTAGAGAGTTATGAGCTTAACTGAAAACAAAGAGATCCTCTGATATTATTTTTTTCTAAAAATAATTTGAGGGGTTGGTGCTCCTTGAAACTAGTGTTTCAAAATGAGGGGTTGATGCTTCTTGAAACTGGTGTTTCAAAATGAGGGTTGGTGCTCCTTGAGTTGGTGCTCAGAAATTAGCCTATAAGGCATTGTTAACAGTGGTTTTTGAAGATTAAGCCAGTAAGGCAGTTTAGGAGTGGTTTTTCTACCCCAGGAGGGTTTTCCACTCGGTAAATCCTTTGTCTTATGGTCTCTTTGTTTTGGTGTCATAATGTTTCTTGATTTTGATAATTTTTATCTGTTTGAACATTGTTGAATGATAGTTCCTTCATATCTGCAAATATTTAGTTCAAATATCTTGCACAAGTCATTGTTGAAGAGTCTAATTCAAAAGGAAGCTTAAAAGTTCTCATTTGATTCATTGCTCAAGAATAGTTATAATTTGCTAAAGGTGTTTGTTTTCTCAATACCTTTCTTTTCTTTAAAGCAGTATTCCAATCAATTGTTTAAGTGAGTCAATAATGTTGATCATCATTTGCATAGTCTTATGAGTTGCACCTGCACTGTCATCATGCTTTGATTGTTAATCAATGTCAGCCATAACTGTTTTGGAAAATGCAAGATATCTCACTCAAATCATATCTTCATAAGTTGTCTAATAGACTGAGTTAATGTTGTCATATCCTTGTGCTTTCAAAAGTAACTACTCTACTCTATTTTTGAAAGAAAAGGAAATAAAAATTAAAAATCTTGGTCGAAGTTGAAAAAAATTTGACATTGATTCACCCCCCCTTCTTAGTGTCTGTCCATAACTCTAGCACTACAACCTTCCTTATAATCCTCTCATATACTTCAATGTCTATGGTGGTTCCATGTCTAGGATGGCTAAATTACCTTTGTTGGATCAATTTCTATCCCTCTTTGTGAGACAATAAAGCCAAAAAGTTTCCCTGATGTGACCCCAAACACACACATTTTTGGATTTATTCATACCTTGTATTCTTCAAGCCTGTCAAAGATAGGCTCGAAGACTTGTATGTGCTCACTTCTCTTCTTTTATTTTTCCAAAATATCATCCACATAATCTTCAACTATTTTGTGGATCATGTCATGAAAGATGAGGGTCATTTCACTTTGATAGGTAGCTCCTGATTTTTTAACCCAAATGGCATCACATTCCAGCAATAGGTTCCCCATGGATAAGTGAAGGAAATTTTGTGTTGATCCTCCTTAGCAATTATGATTTCATTATAGCCTAAAAAACCTTACATAAATGACAACATTTCATGCCCAGTTTTTAAATGCACAATGAGATCGATGTTGGGAAGAGGGAAGTCATCCTTTAGGCATTATTTGTTTAAATCTCTGAATTCAATGCATATTCTGATGCCCCCAGTGGGTTTTCATACTAGTACCAGGTTTGAAACCCACTCAGGATAATATATCGATCTAATGAATCCAACGTCAAGAATCTTTTAGAGTTCTAGTTTAACCAAGAGTGTTATCTAAGGGTGCATCTTCCTTAATTCTTGCTTCACTGGTTTGGCTTCTTGATAAACTTCCAAGTGATGTACAACCACTTCTAGATCAAGGCCTGGCATATTTGTGTATGACCATGCAAAATTAGCTCTTCTTTCTTTGAGGAATGTTGCAAGGTTCTTCTATTCTTCATCCAACAAGGATTCAACATAAAAGGTGATCTTAGGTTGTTCCTTTGTTCCCACATTGATTGAAGTGTCCTTTTCTGCTAGTACTGCTGACTTCTTTGGATGCATTGCACTAAGGGAGAGATTGAATCCCTCATCCTTGAGCACCTCAAAGAGGTTTTCACTATCGGATGCATCCTTTTTTTTTTACTTTTTTGTGATCAGAGAGTGCCACAAGGTGGTTTTCACTCAAGGATTTGCATGTTAGTTACATTTCATTTATTTTGTAACTAAAGGATTCAATCATCTCCTCATAGTATGCCTTTGTATCAAGCTCTATTTTGAAGCCTACTTTGTGATCTTCCCATGATAAAATTTTTTGGAGTCCCATGAATTTTGAGATTGCTTCATCATTTTTGAATAAATCTAGAATCGGTGGTCCTTGTTGGTCCATGTTAATGAGTTGTGGGTATACTAGGCATATTGTAGTTGGTTGGTTATTTGAGAAAAATGATATGGATGTCATAAAGAGGGTGTTTTTCTCAAATAGGTCAGCAACATCAAGGGGGAAGTCATCTAAGGTTGTATCATGTGATGTGGGTGACCAGGAGGAAGCCTCAACTCATTTAGAGGAAATATCTTTTCCAATAAGTGTGACCTTTCTAGTAGTACAACCTAAGCCAATATGCTTTATTTGTTTCTTAGGAATGATGGGATCTAGTAAACCATTTTCATTTTGCACTAGATTCTCATTCTTGTTATATTCCATGCTCTGCATTAGCTATAGGCCTTTGTTATCATCTTCCATGGGAAGAACATGAACTGGTCGTTCATCTTGATAAAGGAGTTTAGAGATATCTTCCTCATTGATATCTTCTTGATTCAGATCCCCCCACTAGGTGAAGGTAGTGGATGTCATCTTGATTGTTTATGGTTCGGTGGGTGCATGAAGTTGGGTACCAATTTCATGGCCACTTTATAAAAAAAATTGGAAATGCTACAAAACGAGTGCATTATAACAAACTCGCATTATAGCATGTTAAAAGAAAAAAAAAGTGAAAGTATTCATTTTCACTTCGATTGTTTTCTTCTTCTACCCACGGCCAAAACCCCCAACTTTCACGCTTGTGTTCTAGGAGGAGGTATTGGGCACGAATCTTCAACAAGATTTTCTATTTCTTTTCAAGTATGGTGCCACGACGATGAAGAGGTGGGAGAGGTAAGTATTGCTTGTTGTTTGTTTTGAATTTCTTAGTTTTAGGTTAAATTTGATATATACTTTTTTGAATTTGTAGGATATGCAAATGAACCTGCAAACCCACAAAATCCTTAAGAAGAAGAGCAACCAAATTGTGAAGAACAAAATCCTCAACAAGAAAATCAACCTCAACAACAACCTCCTCCACTAATCCCTCAACACCCTCCTGACACTCAACAAAAATTTAATGATTGAGATTGAGAACAACAAAAAATAGATTGAGAATTTTATTAGTAGGTTGAGTGATCCAAATGGTTCAACCACAGAAAAAATGACCCTCACAAATTCATTGAAAGATATGTTAAAAAATGTAAATTCAATTAGCAAACAAATAACTGGATGGCAAGATAGGAGGCAGGAAGCTAGGGCATATTATGCAGATAAACTATCATATAAACAAGTAAAGGATTTAAAAATTATAAAAGGTGATTTGTGCTCATTATTCACTGACCCACGCACAAATCAAAATCTTAGCCTCAATGCGAAGAGGTTTCCTATTCATTGGTGCCACCACCAAGAGATTAGGAACCATTTTTATGATAGGTGGTACATGGTCTTTGATGATTGGTCGTGCAACAATTATGAAGTCCCCTAGTATTTTCTTAGGAAACTATATAGTGAGGTCATATTGAACAAAATACCAAATTATTTTGATATCAAGGACTTCTAGGGGAGAGGTGGGGGGTCAGCTCAGGATAGGCCTAGTGCACAACTGGATCCTATGCGGCAAGGGAGACGAGCTCTCACTAGGCCACCTCGTGAGCACGTTGTTATGCCTGAAATCATGAAGGAAGAGTGAAGATGTAGAGACATTGCAAGCAATCAACACTTTGACCTAGAGTTTCATCCATCATACTAACCCTATTCTACAGTTCCATCCAGGGGAGTCTTCAAGTGGTGGCCTTCGAACCCATGTGTGTCAATCTTGTGGGGCGACTTGTTCATATGACCCCACCAACACTTAGGAGGTTGTTGCAAAGGATCCTTATGCAGCTATGGAGATGGAGAGGGAAGTTGGCATTTTGCATGATGCATATTGAATTGATACTCAGGTAAAAGTTAGCATGTTCATTGAATTTAATTTATTAAATTTTGATTTTGAAATACAAGATTAACTAATTTAGTTTTGTGATTTTAATAAAATTGTAGGGTCACAGTGTTGAGACTTGATACACCAGCCCTCCAACTACTTATTTATGTAGTACACCTATCGACAGGGTATGTAACTAGTAAACAATTATAAATTTATTACATGTTAATAGCATTGTTTTACGAATGGTATTTTAATATGTGATTTTGGATGTTGAATAGGGTAATATTGTAGATTTCGAGGGAACACCTCCTAGTGCCAGTGGATTTACTCAAACCTTCACACAAGTAATAGAATAAAGAGTTTATCTAATGAATTCTACTTAATAGATTTGTGTATTTTATATTCATATCGTTGGTTACGTTGCATTGCACATCATTCAAACTCAAAAAATTACTTCACATTCCATAACTAATAACTAGATGTTGATAGATGACAAAATTTCAACTACAATATAGTTTTTTGGAAAGTCAACATAAGCAGTGATGCAATTTCTTCACATGGAGGCATGTGCTTACAAAGGTGCACCTGCACAACAAACTATTGATACTTGGAAAAAATATATGAAACCATAATAGTAAGCAATAGCATAGAAAAGGCAATTAGTAGATTCAAGAAATTCCTCGAAGAAATGTGGTCTCATGGTGATGGAATGGAATTCCATCACCATGAGACCACATTTCTTTGAGGCATTTCTTCAAAAATTTCACCACCTTTTCTATGATACCACATTTTTCATACATGTACACCAAAGCATTTTATCAAACTACTCATGCTTCCTTGTTGCTATGGCTAAAAGCCTAAAATAGGTTTTTTCCAACAAACTATGGATGCTTGGAAAATTATGTATCAAAGCATAATAGTAAGAAATAATAATGGTCATACAGAAGGCAATGAACTTTTTGAAAAAATGCCTAAAAGAAATGTGTTCTTATGGTGATGGAATTCCATGACGTGCATTTTTTTGTAATGGTATTCCATCACCATGAGGCCCCATTTCTTTTGAGGAATTTTTTCAAACACTTCACTACCTTCTCTATGCCACCATAGTTATCATACATGTCTATGAAAGCATTTAATCAAATGATTCAATGGCTTGCTGCTATGGGTAAAAGCCTAAAAACATGACCTTTTGAACAAGATATGGATAGGGAAATTAGTAAGCATGATAATAAAAAATATATAGTTTAATAAGTACTCAAAATATTGTTCATTAGATCTCATACACTATAAGTCATGACGTGTCCATCACTATTGTAACTTTTTTGTGATTAAATAATTTGTTTCTTTATTTTCAGATGTTGGTTGTGGAAACACCTCCAAATGTTATGATGGAAATGGATATTAGTGTTTCATCCACTATACAATCCTGAATGGCTCTAATAGGGGAGGTATGAGGCAAATTACTAAATTTCAATTTACATTTGTTATTATAGATGTTAGTTCAAGTGAAAAATCAAACCAAATTATTGATTCACAGTCTAATTTCTATTTGGATGGTTTATGTAGGGCTTGATCATGCCTCAACATCGGCGTACGAATATTTCCCTCGGGAGAGTGATCGTGAGATGGCCATAAGTAATTTTTTTTTAAATATATCATTTTTTATAATGTAATTTCTATATATTAATGTCTTTACTTCTTATTGTAATAGTTAAAACTTCACCAAGAACTTAATAGTAGTAGGAAGAGTAGTAGGAGTACTCCTCAAGTACGATAAATGAGTGATAGACCTATCGCCATTCTATCGACTAGGAAAGGGAAAGAGATTATTTTGAGAGCCTGGAGAGCAATGAATTTTGATTCTAGAGCCCTTTGTTGTATGCCTACATGGCAGTTTTGTACATATTTTTTATTGGATATATTTGACATTGTATGCCTATATGGCATTCTCGTAAGCCTATATGGCTATTTTGTACCTATATTTTATACTTATATCAACATATATTGGTGTATGCATACATCACTATTTGGTTAATACAAATATTTTTTATCGATGGTGTTCATATTTGCATGTTATAAATTCATGGTTCAATAGATATGAGTTATGTGTATTGAGTGTTTACTTTACAACGTATGTGTATACTTTGTGACTTACGTGTGTTTCAATGTATACTTTGTGACTTATGCATTTTCATGCATATACCTTGTATGTGTGCATATACTTTGTCTTAAGTTGTGATACATACTATGTATTCATGTGTATACTTCAAGGCATATGTGTTTGACTACTTGTTCTTCCCTTATTCACATGTACATGCTTGACTTATTCACGTGTATACTTATTAATTGGTTAGCCATATCATTGATCATTGTTGTCCTTCATGGTTTGTCTTGAATAAATTAATTGATTAATGGTAAACAACTTTATCTAAAAGAAAAAACACATTTTCAATTGGTATTCTATGAAATTATTGATAAAAATATTCCAATATATTTAATCCTTTGATTCGAACAACTCAATTAAGCAAAGGATATGTACATAAGACTTTTCCTTTTAGATTAGCAATGCATGGAAGTTTCAAAAAGTATCCTTGATATTACAGAAAGATATGTGCTTATGCACTTCAATTGTGCACTCACCCTTTGGTTCTTTGAAAAAAAATCTACCTATGTCATTGTTACACTGCACAGGTAAACCAAATTTTGTATTGTGGAGCTATATTAAGCTACCAATCTCAAGACCAATGTAACAATTATACAAAATAATGTTTGAGACTGCAAGAAGAAATCAAAATGGCTAGTGTACTAAAAAAATTCTTATGATTTATGAAGAACATTGATAACTCTACTTAGTTGCTTCTTTTTTCAAAATCATACAAATTGAACCCTAGCATCAATAGACTCTGTATATCAAGCTACCACAATTCAAGTTTCAAAGATGAATATTTATCATGCATGTTTTAAATGACATTCAATTTTATGGTGGTTTTTGTTTATATGATGTTATGTGATATTCTAATCCTAATGCATGCTTCTATGGTGCATATATATTTATATTTTATTTTTACATGATTTTTGTACCAAGGAACCCAAAACGAACCAAACCCCCCTCCAAAAAAATTTGGCCTAACTAGTGAACCAAACCCCCGAATCCAAACCTAAACCTCAAAACCTATTCCAACATTCTTCATTTTTCCTAGACAAACTTAATTGACCACCAAATTATGCTACCTCTTCACTTTACCCACTTTTACTCCCTCAAACATCTCTTTTTCATTCAAAACCCCTGTTTTCCCAAGTAGGGAATCATGCCATAACATACTTTTGACCTCCCATGTCCTTGCAAACCTTTTGAACACATCAAAATCCACAACCTCGTCATATTTCCAACCTATTTTAACTTATTTTCAAGCAATTTCTTATTTTCACCTCTTCTAGCCT
This sequence comes from Sequoia sempervirens, assembly GCA_007258455.2. Classification (NCBI taxonomy): domain Eukaryota; kingdom Viridiplantae; phylum Streptophyta; class Pinopsida; order Cupressales; family Cupressaceae; genus Sequoia; species Sequoia sempervirens. The sequence continues at coordinate 27,248 of VDFB02331825.1, read as the reverse complement.
TACTTTTAAGGGGACTCAATTTTAAATTTTGAATAGGGGTAGAATTAATAATCTCTTCCAATTCCTTTACCAATGCTCTTTTCTTATTCCTACTCCCTATCCTACTTACATCAGGCGGCCCATATCGCCGAGACATAGCCTGAACAATAGGTGGAATGGCCTATTTCAACATATTACACTTGAACCCTTAAGGGATTGATTCGGTTGAACGTAGCTCAAAGTTATTCCTTGTGTTTGGGTGTAAAAGAGGACCATGCCTAGTGTAAACATACCTATTCAGATGCGTTGGAACAATCTGTTTGGTCACACAAGTTGCAGAATGAAAATTGCACCAGTTTACAACTTTCCACTACTTGCATTTGACACTTTTTCCATCAACTAAAAATTGGACACCATGGAAAAATCACTTGGAGATAACAAAAAATGGGAGAGGTTATTGTAGAGGGATCCAACTCAATCTCATAGGATCAAACGCAAAGTTTCTAAGCATCACAGTATCCAAGTAATAACATGTTGAAGTTTGTAGTTTTTTTGCACTTTGGATCCTTAAGGGATCGATCTAGTTGAATGTAGCTCGAAGTGATTTCCCATGTTTGGGTGTGAAAGAGGACCATGCCTAGTATAATGATACCTATTCATATGCATTGGAATTTTTTTTTGTTCACACGAGTTGTAGAACAAAAGTTGCACCACTTTGCAACTTTCCACTACTTGCATTTGACATTTTTTCCATCAACTAAAAAATTGACACCATAGTAAAACCACTTTGAGATAACAAAAATAGAGAGATTTTATTGCAAAGGGGCCCAACATGATCCCATAGGATTAGATGAGAAGTTTCTAAGCATCACGATATCCAAGTAACAACATGCTAAAGTTTGCAGCCATTTTGCATTTGGACCCATAAGGGATTGATCTGGTTGAATATAGTTCAGAGTGATTCCGCATGTTTGGGTGTGAAAGAGGGCCATTCCTAGCATAAAAATACCTATCTGGATGCATTGGAACAATTCATTTGGTCACACGAGTTGTAGAAAATAAATTGCACCACTTTGCAACTTTTCACTTCTTCCATTTGACACTTTTTCCATCAACTAAAAATTGGACACCATAGGAAAACCACTCCGAAATAACAAAAACTGAGAGAGGTTATTGTAGAGGGGACCAACATAATTTTATAGGATTAGACGATAATTTTTTAAGCATCACGGTATCTGAGTAACAACATGTTGAAGTTTGCATCTATTTTTCACTTTTGACCCTTAAGGGATTGATCTGGTTGAACGTAGGTCAGAGTGATTCCACATGTTTGGGTGCAAAAGAGGACTATTCCTAGTGTAAAAATACCTATTTGGACATATTGGAATAGTTTTTTTGGTCACATGAGTCGTAGAATGAAAGTTACACCACTATGCAACTTTCCACTACTTACATTTGACACTTTTTCCATGAATTGAAAATTGGACACCACAGGAAAACCACTCCAAGATAAAAAAAAATGAGAGAGGTTATTGTAGAGAGGCCCAACATGATCTCATAGGATCAGATGAGAAGCTTCTAAGTGTCATAGTATCCGAGTAACCTCATGTTGAAGTTTGTAGCCATTTTGCACTATGGACCCTTAAGGAATTAGTCCAGTTGAACATAGCTCAGAGTGATTCTGCATGTTTTGGTGCAAAATATGACAATATCTAACATAAAAATACCTATTCAGACACATTGGAATAGTTTGTTTGGTCACACAAGTTACAGAACGAAAGTTGCACCACTTTGCAACTTTCTACTACTTGCATTTGACACTTTTTCCATCAACTAAAAACTAGACACCAAAAGAAAACCACTTTGAGATAACCAAAATCGAGAGAGATTATTACAGAGGGGCTCAACATGATCCCATAAGCTTAGATGAAAATTTTCTAAGTGTCATGGTATCCGAATAACAACATGTTGAAGTTTGCAACCATTTTTGCACTTTAGACCTTTAAGGAATTGATTTGGTTCAACATAGCTCAAAGCAATTCTGCATATTTTGGTGTGAAAGAGGACCATTATTAGCATAAACATAACTATTCAAAAGTGTTGGAACATTTTGTTTTGTTAGAAAAATTGTATAAGGAAAGCTGCACCACTTTACAAGTTTTCACTACTTGCATTTGACACTTTTTCCATCAACTAAAAACTAGACACCACAGGAAAACCACTCTGAAATAACAAAAAATAAGAGAGGTTATTATAGAGGGTCCCAACATGATCCCATAGGATCAAATGAGAATTTTCTAAGCATCACGGTATCCGAGTAACAACATGCTGAAGTTTGCAGTCATTTTGCACTTTGGACCCTTAAGGGATCGATCTGGTTGAACGTAGCTCGGAGTGATTCCATATGTTTGGGTACGAAAGAATACCATGCCTAGCATAAACATACCTATTCAAACATGTTGGAACAATTTTTTTGGTCAAATGACTTACAGAACGAAAGTTGCACCACTTTACAACTTTCCACTGCTTCCATTTGACACTTTTTCCATCAATTGAAAACTGGACACCATAGGAAAACCACTCTGAGATAACAAAAACTAAGAGAGGTTGTTGTAGAGGGGACCAACATAATCTCATATGATTAGATGAGAAGTTTCTAAGCATCACAGTATCTAAGTAGCAGCATGCTGAAATTTGCAGTCATTCTGCACTTTGGATCCTTAAGGGATCGATCTGGTTGAACGTAGCTCAGAGAGATTCTGTGTGTTTGGGTGTGAAAGAGGACCATGCCTAGTGTAAACATATATATTCAAACACATTGGAATAGTCTATTTGGCGACATGAGTTGCATAACGAAAGTTTCACCACTTAGCAACATTCCACTACTTGCATTTGACACTTTTTCCATCAACTAAGAACTGGAAACCACGGGAAAACTACTCTAAGATAATGAAAACAAAGAGAGGTTATTGTAGATCAACCCAATGCAATCCCATAGGTTCAGAAGGACATTTCGTAAGTGCCATGGTATCTGAGTAATACCCCGTCCAAGATTGTTACCCTTTTGCACTTTGGGATTTGATGTTTCATTGAACTATATAGTTTTGTACAGGGTGATTGTGCTCTCTCTTTGATGGAATTCAGTGGGCAGAAGACTTAACTCCATTTTAGTTTTGGTTTGGTTATATTTCAAGTGATTTTGTATATTTTAGAAGCCAATTACTTAGGGTCAGTTTGTATACCCTGTTTTAAGGGTTTTGAGTGCATTAAAATGTCATAGTAAGCCTTTCACCCACTATATGCTTTTATAACTCGATGGAAAGGCTTAGTCATGTTTATAAAACATGTGTACAAATTTTTTTGCATAAGGAAAGAGAATATATGGTTTTTAGGTGATGCCCTAGATGTCAAATGGTGTATTTTTTAGTGGAAAATGGTGATTTACTGCTAGGGTTTGAAGAAATCTTTGGGGGCAGTGATATCTCTTGAACTTTTAAGCTTGTGCAAACCTTTTTGAAGGTGGTTTAGGCTTTGGTTGGTTGTGGGAAGGTTTTGAGTATGGGTTTTCAATAAACCCTTGCCTAACTTATAGTCTCCAAATCTCATCAAATGGGCTTATCTTTTAAAGAAATTCATCCAATGTCAAACCAAACATCAATCAAGCTTTAACATAGACCCTAAGACAAATCCCAAGAGATCATACCATGTTTCTTTGTACCATCATTAAGATCCAATAGACCACCTTCCATAAAGGCTACTAAATTAGACCTATTTACAAAGAGACGAACTTTTAAACACTAGATCTTCACTCAAACTCCTCAAACAACAATATGTTATGTGTCAAAACCTCCAATTCCATGATTTTTTTCTAGGTCCAAGACCTCTACACCCCTAATACACCAAACCCTCTATTTCAAATAAAAATACTTGGGGTTTTAATGAAACTCCTATCTCCTGTACCTATCATACCCAAACAAAGCAACAAAAATGCTTACTAGACCCTACACATGGTGAATAATACATTACATGGATAGTCCTTCCCATATTTTGTCGAAACACCACTTGAAACCCTCATTTTCATCATGAAAATACCCTGCTATAGCCCTAGAACATCATCCCAAACACCCAACCTTGACTCCACAACATTCTAAACAAGTTAGGAATGTATTTTACAAGTTATAGGACCCATTCCACAAGTTACAATAGGCACAAAAAGTGGAATGGGTCAAATTACATCATGAAACCCTTCAATCCAAGAACACTCTGAAAGTAGGTAGCTGCAATAAAAACAAGAAAAATTTCACTATACAAAGAGTTAGAACTCTAAATAGGTGCAAATGAAAGCTAATTAATAAATCTACAACATCCAATAGGTTTTAGATCATCTTAGTGTTGATAAAGGTCATACAACAAAAATAAAATTGAGAAAAACTAATAAATTTCTAGAAAATAATGTTCTTCTTGATCAAAAATGGGTTACAAATCAACCAATAACCTATCCTTCGCGGCATTGAAGGTTATTATACATTTTTACTATAGGATCAATAAAAGAAGATGCTTTGAAAGGAACTCCATGAAAACCAAGCTCTCTAAATGGTATATCAAACTCTAGTTCAAAATATTTTAGATGAGGTTGCTCCCATAGATCTCTTACTCGCTTGACAAATCCTTGAAACTCTGTATTGATTTTATTTTTCTTGTCCCTCTCTTGCTATTCTTCCTCAATTTCATTAGGATCATACATTGACCTTCTTTCCCCTCCTAAATTTTGGACCCATTACCTCCACATAAAACTCGACATCCTTGGTCTTCTTGGTTCTCACACCTTAATATCTAGTTATATAAATGAAAATGAAGCAAAGTAATCATCTCCTTCTACACTAGCTGGAAGAATGCATGCTTAATGTTTTGATACATGATATCAACTCTCTTCTTCTCTCATGGTTGCCATTGTAGTTGGTATTAAAGCCAGTACCTGCAACATGAAGAGTAATTTTGATTCCTCTTCTACATTAGAGGGTTCATATCCTTGATCTGACTCTTCTGAATTATTAGAATCAGAATCACTAGCTTCCATATTCAAAAATTCTGAACCAACATCTTCAATAAATTTATTTGGACCATTAGTAATAGTTTGAAAGTCAAAATTTTCTGCTAGTACAAGTTCATTTTTCTTTCATAATACTTTATAACCATGGAGTTCATCCATTCCTTGACGCCATCAAGTGAAAATTAAGGAATGACATCAATGTGGAGTACATCCCACTTGAAGTATTTGAAAGCAATAGCCATATAAAATTCCTTTTTCCCAAATCCTACTCTCTCAAGGTTAACAATCTCAATCTCACTAATAGCAATTACTAAGAAAGGTAATTCCACCAACTCTACCGAACAGTTTACCATAAGAACAATAAAAGTAGAGGCTTTGAAAGGAACTCCATTAAAACCAAGCTCTCTAAATGGTACTTATCAAACTCTAGTTCAAAATATTTTAGATGAGGCTACTCCCATAGCTCTCTTACTCGCTTGACAAATCCTTGAAACTCTATATTGATTTTATTTTTCATGTCCCTCTCTTGTTGTTCTTCCTCAATTTCATCAAGATCATACATTGACCTTCTTTCCCCTCCTGAATTTTGGACCACATCCATTACCTCCACATTAAACTAGACATCCTTGGTCTTCTTGGTTCACATGCCTTGATATGCTTATGCAAATAAAAATGAAGCAAAGTAATCATCTCCTTCTCTGTTGGTCAAAAGAATGCATGCTTAATGTTTTGATACACGATATTAGCTCTCTCTTCTACTTGCATGGTTGATTATCGAAACCTAGTATGGTGGGCCTCTAGAGTTCTAGTCATCTTTCTTCCTCTTCCAACAAATGTTGGCTCGATCCACACATCTACTAGCCTAATTGACTTTGTTTTTCAAACTTGAAGTTTCTCTTGAGTCACCAGTGTAGATCTCTCTGCCTTTTCAAACTCTTTCATTGTTATAGATCGTCTTTGGGATTTAATCATTTGTACCACATGGTTGATGTGCTTTGAATCCTTGCATCTAAAGGAAATTTCATCAACATAAATACTGCTACTCTTTGAAGGTTAACAATCTGAATCTGACTAATAGTACATTTACAACCATATTCAAATATTTTCCTTCAAAAGGCTACAAATTCAAATATTGACTTAAATAGCCTTAAAGAGGCTTTAAATAGCCTTCACAAATGATTCTACATCTTTCCAATCATTCCTAACTGTTCTTTTTGTAACTAACATGACTTATTACATTATAAATCAATTGTGGATGTGGTATGACCTTATTCAATTGACAAAACTCAAAACACAAAACTAACTTAAAATACTTCCGTGAACCAAATTTTCTCAATAACCTTGGTGCCCCTACACCAAATTTCATTATTTTAAAGTAAATTTCATTGCAAGTAAATCTCATTACAATGCCTTAGGTACTCTATTTTCACAGATATTTTACAATGTCACTCATACATTCAATATTATCTTATAATGTCTACATCATAAGTTCTCATTTAGAGGTTAACTTCAAATGAGAAACTTGAGATTCCCTTGCAAAGATTCACACACTCTTTTATAATGGCTTCAAATCAAAATTGAGATTTGTCAAGATCATAAAATATAAGGATGTTTCATTTCTTTTTTGGCTGAGATTCTCTTCGATGTCTCCAAAATCAGCATTTTTTGCAAGGATAGACCAATCAATTTTTACTAGTTTAGTTACAAATATGCAAAGTAAAAGAATAAAAAGAAATAACTCATCCAAAATGGAAATGAAATGAAAATAGATGGAAGACACTTACAGATAGACATGGTAGTCTCTCAACTTAGCCACTCTTGGCCATACATCTTCACTGGGAGTTCCAAGATACCTATTGCATGCAACACCTCTCATGAATAGAATATCTTGAAATTCGAGATGCTCTTATAATTTCTACATCATAGGTGCTTATGATAATGTTACCTTGAAATGAATAACTTGAAATTCCCTCACCAAGCTTCTCACACACTTTTGTAATAGCTTATTTAATCATAATTGAGATTTATCAAGATCATCAAAATAGGGATGTTGCATTACTTTTCTACCTGAGATTCTCTTAGATGGCTCATAAATCTGCATTTTCTACAAGGGGACACCAATCAATGTTTACCAGGTTACTTACATATACACAAAGTAAAATAAGATGATAGCATTGGCATCAAACAAATTAACGTGGATACAAATATAAATTAATAAGAACCATTGTGCATATATGTAAAAATTAATCCAATCAACCATTTGGGTCTGCTCTACTCTTTATTGTGTCAAGTATTGTCTCATGGTCAAATGCACAAACCTTCCATAAGGTCTTGTTCAAAGGTCTACCCCCATATTTGGTCAAGTGAACATTGGATGCAACAACAAGGTTTGAGTAATGAAGAATCTTACAATGCATGTCAAAGTCCTGAAACAACCAATGTTTAACACTCTTATGTGGGAACCTTCTAAGCCACGTTCTAGTAACAACAAATGAGCCTATAGGGTATTTGATGTTTTCTCCATCTATAACTAGGCCTTCCAACTTATTTTTGGCCTCAACACAATGACACAAGTAATAGTTTGTTCCCTCTTCATTCTCTTCATCTGCAATAACTACATAAACATTCCCTACATTGGTATGTGTGGCATACCTCTTCAAATTAGTCAACATTATGAATACAGTACAAAGTAAGATGACAATATGGAATTTCAAAAACTAAGCAAGTAGATATATTACCTGGTTGAACTAGATCTAATACGTGGTCAAAGTCGACCAATGATTCCATCTGTGTTAGTTCCAATGCCATCGGAGGGCGATATCTATGAAGTGGGCTAAGATAACTTGTCAACCATTTGTCAACCTCCTCCATTGACTCACAATCATTCCAAGCTTGCATTGTACATAAAGAATAAAATCATGACATCTTACATGTATCGATACTCCATGAACCTACATTTGAGCTAAGGAAAGAGTGTAGCTCACTTGATCCTGTTAGTGTACAAAAATCCTCATATGGTGCAATGTTAGTATTGTCCATCAACCAAAAAAATATATGAACTAAAGACATACCTTCATTACCTGGACCCATTGAAGCATTACACCTCTCAATGATTGATCTTGCATCTATCAACTTTACATTGTCTTTATACTTTAACTCTTCTCGTGCTAATGCTCTTTTCACACATGCTCCTGCACCATCATGCTCCACCTTTCCATGCTCAACCTCACAAAAGTTCCACAAATGTTGAACACCTGTAGTGAGATGCATCTTGCACAACCAGTAGAACATGCATGCGTTCTTGAACTGTGTTGCACAATTATCTTACCATATTATATGTCAACTGTATGCTATGCCCCTCCAAGCCAAATCACTATAGAACATCTAGAAGCAACCTTGCACAAACTCTAGAGAATGTGTGTGATCATGACTAATATAAAATTGATATTCCCTCAATACCTTCTATTGGTCCTCTATACTATCAGCTACATGAATGAATTCTATGTGCACAAATATCAAAACCTATGTGGAGTTGTAATACTGTGACTACACCTCACACTGTGGTTGTAGACTGTAGTTCTCTACAAATTCAACCACTAATACTATGCTTCCAACTGGAAAGGTGTCCTTTCATAGCTTGAATTGTGTGTCCATCCATCAGGCTCTATGGTTATGCCTTACATACTCATACACTAGATTCTCACGAAACATGGGCATAAACTAATACACTAGAATCTTCTCAATAACCAAATCACACCTTTTTGCTTGAGACCCATATTTTGTAGTGTATGCCATTATTTTATACTTCTTGAAATCTACTAGTTTTTGTCCCACCTCATTTGTGCTTTCCATATGTTGACATACTAGCATTCGTTGCAAGCCACCGCAATGCTCAAATGAACCATTGAAGCATGTTGTCTTGTAGAATATTTGGCCATCCTCTATTTGACATGAAAAAAAATTATAAGAACTCTCTTGAAGATTTTGGTGGGGCACAATCCTACAAAACATCATTAGTATGCAAATCTTAACATATAGAATGATAAACATCATAATGGTTAGATAATTCAATATGTAGTCTACAAAAACCAGTAGTGTGTGTGTGATTTATCTTGACATAAAAAGGTTTAAGCATTTCAAAAAATCTTTGAGAAATACTAATTTGAGGATATAATCATTTTGAAATTTATGAAAAAATTGGGTTTGAGTCGTATCTAAAAAATTCTTGGATGTGGCTCATGGTTCTGACTACCAATTCTCCTTCTTATGACATCCCTTTGATTCAAAGATGGAATTGTATTATTCTTACAATACTCTTCAAATAGTTTACTCAATGCTTCAACAACTTTTTTATCTTTATGTGGCAATCTTCCTAAGAATACTCATAATTCATTTGAATTTGTCTCATCCACCTTCATTTGTCCATTCTTCATTCCATTCCATTTCTTCCATTCCTGTTCCATCCATTTATTCCATTGGTCCACCCTTCCATCTCTCCTCTCTCTTCCTTCCTATCCACTCTCCACTCCCACCTCTCCCCACTCTCATTCTCCTGACTCCTCCCACCTTCCCCCTCCTCCTTCCCCCTCCCCCCCCTCCTCCTCCTTCTTTTTCCATTCCATGTTCCTTCCATTTCCTCCTCCCTTCCTCTCTATCCCTCTCTTCCACCCTCTCAGATCTCTCTTATCCACTCTCCTATCCCACTCTCCTCTAATTCTCTCCCACCCTCTCCAACTCTCTCCAACCCTCTCCCACAATCTAGATTTAGATCCAAACTAATAGGCTACCAGTTTTCTTGTGCAAGGAGCTCTGCATCATTAATTTTGCATGCTTGAAATCTCTATTTAATGCAAAATGATTGATGATTATTCTCATTATTTTTTCAGTCTGTAGTGTATGTTAGGCTAAGTGTGAAGGGTTGTTGGCCTATTTGTGGTAGAAATTTCTCATCCTGGTTGGGTTGGTATGAAATTGAGTTCTCTCATCTACTTAGGACTTTTATTGCTTGAATTGGTCGTTATCACTGGGATTGGGGTGTTTTTCTTGTGGGTGTTGAATAAAAAGACCTTTTAATTATCATTTTTTTTTACACTCTGACAAGACGGGAAAAAATAGTGAGGAAACTCCACCTATTAGGATGTCTATTCGGTTAAATATGTCAAAATTCCATGAGGAGGTAACTGAACAAGAAACCATGGTTTCCCCTAAAGTTGCAAAGGGAAAGAGGAGGGCTAGAGGCCATAAAAAGAAGACAATTGTGCGAAGTACTTGCTACTTGAGAAATAGGACCCTTCCAGGGGAAGTGGCTGAGCTCAAAGGAAAGGAGCTGGAGTTGCAAGTGAAGGCTAGAAATAAAGAAAAAACCTACCAGACCAACCAGGGAAAGCAAAGTTCTCTTATTGTACTTTCTGACACTCCTTCAGATGTTGAAGCTAAGATAGAATCAGACTATGGCCAGTACATCCATTCCCTGGTGCCATATGATAGCTCTAATGACAACATGCTGGTAATACCTCCAATTGCAACAAGGAGACAGAGTGGTTGGGCATTTTTGGATGCTGACGACTTTGAATAAGGGTCACATCCTATTTTAGTTTTTGATGACACCATGGTCATTGCATAGGAGTTATTTTTTTCATGTGTCCATGGTTTTTCTTTTCTTTCCCTTGCTGATATGGAGGTCTTCTAGCTGATATGAACTGAATCCTTTTTGTTCCAAACAATGAATGTTGTGACAATGACGACTAACATTCTACACATGTTTTTTACTTCCCCTGTTCTGAAATAATTTCGTATGAAACTGCTTGGGGAGTCCTTAGAGGAGTTAGTTGGAATTAGGTTTTGAAATGAACTCAAATGAAATTGAAATTGTAATTCAGCCAGGTGCTTGTTGCTCCCCTTTTTATATAAAGGGGATTTCATTGCTGAAAAGAGGAGAGTTCAAAATTTTGAGTCTAGACACAGTCACAGTAGATACTAAGTTCTAATAGCATAATAGAATGTAAATATGTACTCTAGTAGTTATATCAAAAGCAAGTCTAAGATGAAAGTTATAGTATGTACGAATCTTAAATATGTTTTACAATGAAATACTAGAAATGAAGAAGAAATTTTATTTTTAGAATATTGCTCTCTTATGTATTTTCTTCCAAGTTATGAATGAAGATTGTTAATGACAATTTCATTTGTATTTTTTCATTTGCATAGAATTGTATGAATTTATTTTATGCTTTAGTTCAATGGCTTGATTAAATGCTGAAATAAGCTCATTTGTTTGTGAGAAATCATATAGGATTTAGTAAGGAAGTGACATTTTGTAGACATAGTGAGTTAGATGTTGCAAAGTGACATTCTAATGGTCCACTAATTTATGAGCTTCAATCAAAAATTTATTACCAATTGATTACCAGTTGTAATTCATTTTCTACCTTAGATAAAGCAACGATTGGTTTATTAGTTTATCTTGTGGTCAGTTGAGCTAGTATTGAATTGGACCTAGGATTTAAGATGATGAATGATTCAAAGTACTTAAAATTATAATGTCCCAACTCTAAGTATGAAGGAATAGTTCTTGAAAATAAATAACACTTCTATCTAAGGTTTTACTAGCTTTTGATAAGGTGATTTTCATGAAGTTGTGAATCTGTGTGAGGAAATACTCTTAACCAAGCATGAAATATTATGAGTATATAGGGGATTACCCTCCCTGGGTCTCACAGAGCCCGAAGAGAAGAAGTAAAGTAGTAATTACTCTACTTAAGTGTTGGCCAATCCTCACCCTAGCTAATAATTGGGTCATGGAAATCTCTTAGGTTAGGACTGAGATTAAGTTTGGTTCTAAAAAAATAACCAAAAGATTCCTTGATTATGGTGCTCATTGTGGACATGATTGGAAAATTGGATCTGAGCCTGATCTAGTGCTTGAGTCATGTTGTCTACATGGTTATTCTCTTTCAGATCTTACATTTGCAATTTCCAATGTGATAGTGGGTTTGCATGTTGCATTGATTGTATCTACAAGTTTTTCAATGATGTGGGTTTTCTTTATCTACATGTTTGCTATGGGACAACTCGGAAGTGGACTGTCTATATCCATGAGGTTTGATTCTGCATTGATGCAAAATTGTTAGCTAGCCTTTTTTGTGGTCACTTGTTCATTGGTGTGGTTGCTTTGAGATGAGAGGAAGGATGATTATGTGAGTACTTGGATAGTCAATGTTGGAGTCTTGTAGCATGGTATATTTCCTCGATTTGGAGATCTTCGTTTCACTTGGTGTGATAAAAATACACTTGTATGTGTGTGAACTTGGACGATTTTTAAGATATGGGAGATCTTGTGTCATGTGCTTGGAAAGCTCGATACCATAGTTCAGTGGAATTTTTAGCAGTGACTATGTATTCATCATCGTGTGGTGAATGATCTTCTTTAGTGATGCAAATGTTTCAGAGGGACTCGTAGATCCTGTTGTTGCAGAATGGTTTCTTTACATTTGCATGTGAACACTATTTGAGGATGTGTAGCATCTCGGAGCCATGGAGGACTCTTGTGGTCTTTGGGTTGAGGTGTTGGTGGTGCTTGATAGGCGATGTTGGTTTAGAGTTTGTTTATTTTATGTCATGGTATACTCTTGATTGCGCATTAGAGTTTTGGAATGATGCATTGCTCTTGAGACCACAGTATGTTCACTTGGAGCATGGGATCTCCTAAGGGGGATGGTAAGATCATGATGTCATGATCAGTTCCTAATTCAGATGATTGGAGCTTAATAGTGGTGTATATATTCTTTGTGTTTTGGGTGCATTGGTCATATGCTTGATAGCTTCATGATAGTGTAGTGATGCATTTGGAGTTTAGCATGAGATGATTGTTTCTAGGTAATCATGGATACATAGAGAATGAGGTGAGGCTATACTTCTCTTGAAATGAGAGAAGTGTTGTTGAGATGGTTATTCTTGATGAGATATCAACACAAAGTCAAAGGATCCTACATCTTGGTTGGACGTGAGTTCAACAAAGACCTATGAGGAGATTGCTCTTGGATGTGTCATGATGGCTTGCATATCTTATAGGAGCATTCTCATTCTCCACTCTTGATCTACTCAACAACTTATCGCTTGAGAGGTATTTCCCATTATTTCTCTCAGGTGTTTTATGCTTTCTTTCATAGACATGGATCTTGAGCTGCCATTACATGGTGAAATGGAGGATTAATTATGAGAGATCCATAGCATGGTTATCTCCTTAGGTTTGTATTTTCATTTATGATGATCATAGGGGATGGTAGTGGGCCATTTCCCAAGATGGGAAATGGAGTAGTGTGATCTTCTTTACGAAGCTTGCATCCATGTAGATACATGATGCATTTGCTATGTTTGATATCTTGACGTTGAATGGGTTTGGATGTTGTTATGGATTTTATATTAGGGTTGTGAAGGAGATCTTACTTGACATAGTTGGCACTTAGAGGTGTATGTAGAAGGGAATGCTACATGTTTATGATTTGCATATTTTTCTCTTTAGTCTGGTTCTTCTTCTTGTATGTTTAGATTCATATGACTTTAGATGTGAGATTTCTATGTGCGGAGCTATGTTGCTCACTAGTTTGTGTTCATGTGTTGTCACTTGGTGATGACATGGAGGTTCTTATATCACTTTCTTTTGTTGGATGTGGAGAACATGGGAGAGCTATTGAAGATTATTAAGAGAAATGTTTCTTGCAACAGTTGGTTATAGGATTACCAGATCTTCGTGGATTGTCCTTGGTAATACATGGCTACACTTTCTATGTGCTATGATCAGTAGACTCGATATTCCTTTGATCATTTCAGATTAAGCATTACCCCTGTAGTGAGAGTTTGTGGATGTGCTTGGTCTTCTTCCACTGGTTGGAACATGGAGCTTCTATTTGCAGTTGATGGGTTGGCTATGTAGGTGGGATGAGTTTGTTGATGTGGATACCTTCAAGGTATGGGTGATTGGATGGATTAGCACTTGTTGTGAGTTTTATTTTCAATCACATGGTTTGGTTAGCTAGATGGAAGCTGTCAATTTCCTGGTTGTAGTTCTATCTAATGATTTATCTTGTTTTTTAGAGGATGACTTCACAGTTATGTTCAGGTTGCGAGATTTGAAGTTGGTGTTGTTAATCATGCTTTTGTATAGCTTGTGAGCACAGTGGATTGGTGGCAGTATTCTGTAGCCTTTGCTATTAGTTGGATCTGATGCTTGTGTTATTTGGACTTATGCATATAGACCATGGTTTGTTCCTTTCCTTGGACGATGGTAGGAAGTATTTCCTGAGATGGTGGACATCTTGGATGTTGTTGCAAGTGTCTTGGTTGGAGAATGAAATTTTTTTTTGAGATTCTTGTGATTACATGTATAGTTGTGATGATGTGTTTACATCTGTTGACTCTTGGTAGTTAAATCCTCATACTTTCATGGACTCTTCAAAGGTGTTCAACAAGTGGGAGAATGTTAGGAAAAAGGTGTCTCAACCTTTAATTTTTCCCATTGAATTAATTTTTTCTAAATATTAAATGTTGCTAATTTTCTCACATTGTCTTGTGAGCTACAACTTGCAATTTCTTTTTCTAATGAGGATTCAAGTTGGAAAGTTGATTTTACAGGTGGAGTTGTGCATGAAGGAATTTTCTTTTTTCATGTTGATTTTTGATATTTGATTTAGACATGTCTAATTTGTGCATTATAAGCTCTATAAATATGATACTTTGCTTGAGGAGTTATGAGAGGAGAGATTGAATTCATAGGGGTTATGGTACCGGATTTACTCCAAATGGAACATGATATGAATCTCCATGTAAAGGCTTAGAGCCTGCAATTGTATTGTAACTATGTATTTTGTTACTAAATAATACAATGGATCTATTCTTTTGGAGGGTGGGTTTTTTTACCCAAAAGGGTTTTCCCCACGTAAATCTTTGTGTTCATGTCTTCTATTATTTCATGTTTAATGATTTCATTTATTAAATTTGTTTAATCCATGTTGAAACTAGTTGATCTTGCATGATCTAAAATTGCATGAATTTTTCTCTAAAGATTAATGGTGGGAAATAAACTATGTTTGATTCTGCTTTATGGCATAGTAGTGTGTGCTTTTTGAGATTCTCTATATAAATGGATGTTACCGAAGACACTTACTGATCTTAGATGTTTATTCAGAGATGAATCAATTTCCCTTCATTGAATAATGAGAAAGTTATAATAAGAATTTATTTAGCAAATAAAAATATTAAATAATTTTTTGAATATTTTGTTTTGCTTCATAAGAGAGATACTTTTATATTGCCAAAAAAGTAAGGTACATGTGTTTGCTCAATAGGAAAATAACCATGGAAATCAACCAGAGACCAACATAGAAACTAGGCATTCTCAGCCAACCACACAACCTAGCCCGAGACTGCAACACTACCACCTACCAGATTTTTCTCTTTAGTCTGGTTCTTCTTCTTGTATGTTTAGATTCATATAACTTTAGATGTGAGATTTCTATGTGTGGAGCTATGTTGCCCACTGGTTTGTGTTCATGTGTTGTCACTTGGTGATGACATGGAGGTTCTTATATCACTTTCTTTTGTTGGATGTGGAGAACATGGGAGAGCTATTGAAGATTATTGAGAGAAATCTTTCTTGTAAGAGTTGGTTACAGGATTACCAGATCTTCGTGGATTGTCCTTGGTAATACATGGCTACACTTTCTATGTGCTATGATCGATAGAATCAATATTCCTTTGATCATTTCAGATTAAGCATTACCCCTGTAGTGAGAGTTTGTGGATGTGCTTGGTCTTCTTCCACTGGTTGGAACATGGAGCTTCTATTTGCAGTTGATGGGTTGGCTATGTAGGTGGGATGAGTTTGTTGATGTGGATACCTTCAAGGTATGGGTAATTGGATGGATTAGCACTTGTTGTGAGTCTTATTTTCAATCACGTGGTTTGGTTAGCTAGATGGAAGCTGTCAATTTCCTGGTTGTAGTTCTAGCTGATGATTTATCTTGGTTTTTAGAGGATGACTTCACGGTTATGTTCGAGTTGCAAGATTTGAAGTTGGTGTTGTTAATCATGCTTTTGTGTCGCTTGTGAGCACAGTGGATTGGTGGCAGTATTCTGTAGCCTTTGCTATTAGTTGGATCTGATGCTTGTGTTATTTGGACTTATGCATATACACCATGGTTTGTTCCTTTCCTTAGACGATGGTAGGAAGTATTGCCTGAGATGGTGGACATCTTGGATGTTGTTGCAAGTGTCTTGGTTGGAGCATGAAAGCATTTTTTGAGATTCTTGTGATTACATGTATAGTTGTGATGATGTGTTTACATCTGTTGACTCTTGGCAGTTAAATCCTCATACTTTCATGGACTCTTCAAAGGTGTTCAACAAGTGGGAGAATGTTAGGAAAAAGGTGTCTCAACCTTTGATTTTTCCCATTGAATTGATTTTTTCTAAATATTAAATGTTGCTAATTTTCTCACATTGTCTTGTGAGCTACAACTTGCAATTTCTTTTTCTAATGAGGATTCAAGTTGGAAAGTTGATTTTTACTGTGTGGAGTTGTGCACAGGCTAAATTTCTTTTTCGAGTTTGATATTATTTGATTTAGACATACATCTAATGTGTGCATTATAAGCTCTATAAATATGATACTTTGCTTGAGGAGTTATGAGAGGAGAGATTGAATTCATAGGGATTATGGTACCGGATTTTCTCCAAATGGAACATGATATGAATCTCCATGTAAAGGCTTAGAGCCTGCAATTGTATTGTAACTATGTATTTTGTTACTAAATAATACAATGGATCTATGCTTTTGGAGGGTGGGTTTTTTTACCCAAAAGGGTTTTCCCCACGTAAATCTTTTTGTTCATGTCTTCTATTATTTCATGTTTAATGATTTCGTTTATTAAATTTGTTTAATCCATGTTGAAACTGGTTGATCTTGCATGATCTAAAATTGCATGAATTTTTCTCTAAAGATTAATGGTCGGAAATAAACTATGTTTGATTCTGCTTTATGGCATAGTAGTATGTGCTTTTTGAGATTCTCTATATAAATGGATGTTACCGAAGACACTTACTAATCTTAGATGTTTATTCTGAGATGAATCAATTTCCCTTCATTGAATAATGAGAAAGTTATAATAAGAATTTATTTAGCAAATAAAAATATTAAATAATTTTTTGAATATTTTGCTTTGCTTCATAAGAGAGATGCTTTTATATTGCCAAAAAAGTAAGGTACATGTGTTTGCTCAATAGGAAAATAACCATGGAAATCGACCAGAGACCAACATAGAAACTAGGCATTCTCAGCCCACCACACAACCTAGCACGAGACTGCAACACTACCACCTACCATCTAGACACCCCAACATATACATATAGCCAATCGTCCTTGATGCCCTAAGCATTTACATAGCCAAAAGGTGGCCCTGGCCACAACTCCACGCACATCATGTTAATAAAAACTAAAATTTAAGCAATGTCAAACACCAAATCCAAACCCTACCCACTGACAAAAAAATAAAAAATGAGGACACCAGACCTTACATGAAGCCATTTTCTTTAGAAAATTAGTCAAACTCCATAACCCACTCGAAGTCATTTAGCTCCACCAACCAGAGATCTTCTATAGGAAGCTGACCGCAACCACCACCACCATTCTATGCTTTGCTAATGACATCCCTTTTAAGTCCAGAAGAAAAGGGTAGAGCTTTACCACCTCACCTTAGGCTTTAACCAAATCCAAATCCTAGGGACATGGAATACTTTTACTAGGAAAACCCACCTTCAAAGTGTCATCTAAACAACCCAGTAAGCTTTTCTTGAAAAGCTTACCCACCAATGCCTTTGCCTCTACCTTTGGAGTTTGACAATCTAGGAGCGAAGCTAGAAAATGTGAAACAATGTGCGAATTCAACTTGAATTGTTCCTTGTCTTCTAAGTGCCCTTTCCCTAACTTCATCTTCACGGCCACCACGGTGAGAGGATTTATATTGAGAAAAATATGCTTGAGATGCTAGTCGGTGACCTGCCTGAAAGCATTTTTTTGGTCCTTCATTTCTAAGGAAATTGGAGTATCTGAGCCGAAGCAAGCAACCGAATTGACCGCCATTTCTAGAATAAATTTGGAACATTCCTCCATCGCTACTTGCACTTAACAAATTACCCATGGCGAGAGAAGAGCTGAATAATTTTGTGACCTTGCCAACCTAACAAATAACCAAGATGGAGCTGCCAACGTTATTACTTTGTACAACACAACACCTCAAAGTTACCAGAAAGGGAGGATCTACCATCAATCAGGCGAGTGAACATGTGAGAAAATGATGTCAGGTTGTCTAGACGTGATTTTAACTGCCCACACAAACAAACCAAAACCGAAGCCATCAGAGCATAAATATCAGGTTATGATTACCATCCTTGCCATCGGAATTCAGAAGAGCCAAAATAGAAAGATGACGTGGCAACACCACCACCGCAGACCCACCCCTCAAGATGGACTTGCCACCATTAGCATGGTAAGTTGTCTGCCCATCTGACCACTCTAAATATTTTCAAATAAATATTTACTTTAAATTAAAAATCATAATATCTAATTAATTAACAAATATGAAAAATTAATAACTAAATAAATATTTTTTATTAAAATAATGTTTACTTAAAAACATGTACTTGTAAATTAATTATACTCCACTCTAAACCCAGCTTTCAATAAGGAGGTTCCAGTTTCAAATAAAAGACTTAACATGCTAACACTAACAATAATAATTTAATTTATCATAAAAATCTTAATATTGAATGTTCTTAGTCCACACAAAAAAAATGTCCTATATCCAGGTAAATTCATGAAAGGAAAGTTTTGCAGGCCCACACTTTATTTATGGAAGGAAACTCTAGCAAGCCCACACTTATAAAAGTCCTAAAGTCTCGTAGGCCAATTTTGACAATGAATTGTCTTGTACGGAGAGCAATTCATGGAAATAGTCTTGCGTCTCATTTGTCTATTTTGATAGAAGCAAAATCACAAGCCCATATCAAAAAATTGTCTTATATGGAAGAAAATTCATGAAAGAAAAGTCTTACGGACCCACACTTCCAAATAAAAAAATATCTTAAATAAAAGAAATTAATGAAACCATCATCTTGCATCTGATTTTTTAATTTTTGTGTAAAAACTTCACCTGT
Organism: Sequoia sempervirens; assembly: GCA_007258455.2. NCBI lineage: Eukaryota > Viridiplantae > Streptophyta > Pinopsida > Cupressales > Cupressaceae > Sequoia > Sequoia sempervirens. The sequence continues at coordinate 8,011 of VDFB02331825.1, read as the reverse complement.
TACTTTGATGGAAGCAAAATCATAGAACCGCAATAAAAAATTGTCATGAAGGAAAATTCATAGAAAGAGACGCAGGCCCATGCTATCGAACAAAGAATTGTCCTACACGCAGAAGTAGAGTCTTGTGTGTAATAGATCCTTTTTATATTTGTATGGTGAAAACGCAAAGTCTAAGGCTAGGAGTCCATGAATAGCATTACTTTATGCTGAGACTACCCATGTCATAGCTCCATTAAAAAAAAATACCCTTCATTTATTTTTAAACATTATAGAAATTATTAAAATTTGATAAATTTACATATTATTTAAAAATTAAAAAATAAATAGAATAAATTGATATATTATTTTTCAATCTATATTCTTGATTATTATATTTTTTTCTCATTTCAAATTTTTAAATGCGTGCACGTTTTTAAACAGCAAATGAGACATTCACTACTAAACATATAGTATTTTTTAAAATGTTGCATTTAATATGTATAATTTTGAACTTCAATTTTCAATTTTAAAATATAATCTTTCTTTCTTTTTTTCATATAATATAATTAACATTGTAGTAAAGATAATATAATAAATATTTTTGAAACATGTTTATAATTGTAATGATGAAACTTGTGTATTTAAATATTTCTATTTATTTTTGTGTTTATTTTGGTGAGCTGTGATGATTTATTCTTTATATAAGACAATTTTTTGTTTGAAAATGTGAGCCTGTGATTTATTTGGTTGAGAATAATTCAATAAGATTCTTTGGTGATTTGTTCAGCTAAGAACATTTCATATTAATATTTTAACAATTCTTGACAATTCTTTGTTTGAAAGTATGAGCCCACAACTTGTTTAGCTGAGAATATTCAATATTAAGACTTTTAACAATTTGCTCAATTAAGAACATTCAATATTTAGACTTTTTACAAGTTTTGAGAACAGGTAGTTGAAATTTAGTGAACAAGAGATTTATTTATAATTTATAAGAGTTACAAGATCGATTTTAATGTATACTTATTTATTATATTGTAGGTTACATGTTCAACAAAGATAGAGATATCAATATTCATGTTTAAATCACTATAATGATTTCTTTGATTTATTCAAATAAAATATTTATATAAATAATTTTTTAAAAAAAATACATATGATTTTTTAAAAATTTAATATTTATTTTTCAATCTATATTCTTGATTATTATATTCACTTATTTTAAATTTTTTAAATACATCCACATTTTTAAATAACTTCTTCATTTCTAATATTTTTTATGTTCATTAATGAGCCTAAGAGTAGATAGTTACTACTCTAAATAACAAAAATTCTAAAATTTTAAAATATGACAACTCGTTTAAAGTGGTGGGCGAAAAGAGTAAAATAAAATCAAATAAGACGTAGATACGATGCCCCCATATCAAGAGGATAATTCTTTAAGATAATAAAATTATTATATTAAAATAATTAATGTAAGTGTTTTGAAATGAAAAAGGTAAGAATTTTCTTTTTTTAAAGTATCCATCCTAAAGAATCACATATATTTTAAAAAATTGATTTCATTTAATTTATATAATTTAATGTTAATGAGAGATCAAAATTGGTCGAAATTAATTCATAAAATTTAAGAAAATATAATATAAAAGAATAAATAAATGTATAAATATATTTTTTAAATATAAATTAATATAAATCTATAATAATGTTACATTTTAGTTTTTATTATTTTGGTTAAATCTCCTTAATATATTAAGATAAATAAAATAAAATAATAATGTTTATAAATAATTTTATTTGTTTGTTTATTTTGGTTAATGGCTGCAGAAGCATTTACTTTATGCTTTCAGCTTGCGGTCAAGGAGAAGAAAATGGAAAAATCTGGCATGAAGGATGTGGCCTGTGGATGCCAAGTTCGAATCTCCGGGCCCCCTGAAAAGGAATGATTTTGATATGCATGTGGAGACTCACTATCACTCTAACTTCGTTCTCTTAATAATTCGCTTCTCTCTCATGATTTCTCCTCCGTGAAAGACAATTCATTGTTTGAAAGCGTGGGATTGCAAAGATTTTTGGGCTGCCGACTGTTTCAATTGAGAATATTCAACATTAAGATTTTATTTTTTTTGTCATCTATTCATTGAGAATATTCGACTTTAAGATTTTTGACGACTTGTTCAATTAAGAATAATTTTTTTGGTGAGCTGTGATGATTTATTCTTTATATAAGACAGTTTTTTGTTTGAAAGTGTGGGCCTGCAATTTATTCAGTTGAAAATAATTCATATTAAGATTTTTTTTTTGTCATTTGTTCATTGAGAATATTCAACTTTAAGATTTTTGACAACTTGTTCAATTAAGAATAAATTTTTTGGTGAGCTGTGATGATTTATTCTTTATATAAGACAGTTTTTTGTTTGAAAGTGTGGGCCTGCGATTTATTCAGTTGAAAATAATTCATATTAAGATTTTTTTTTTGTCATTTGTTCATTGAGAATATTCGACTTTAAGATTTTTGACGACTTGTTCAATTAAGAATAAATTTTTTGGTGAGCTGTGATGATTTATTCTTTATATAAGACAGTTTTTTGTTTGAAAGTGTGGGACTGCGATTTTTTAGAATTTTTTGATATTCTAATTTACCATTCAATTTGATTGGCATTGTAGTAAAGAAAATAAAATAAAAATTGTAACATTTTTATTATTGTAATTAAGAAACTTGTATTCAATGTCATTTATTTTTGTGTTTATTTTGAAGGATTCTCTTTATATATAGATATGACATAATTTTATGTGAATTTGGGTTCACTCATATAGTTTTACTCATCCTTATACATGTGCCCAACCTTGTCATCCCACATATTTAGCCTCCAACCTAGATTCTTGTATGCACACATTGTTATGCAATCACCTAAGTCTTGTGTTTAATATACATTTATAAATCTACTTGATATAATTGTTTTTATTAGATAACCATATAAAAGGGGTTTGTGAAAGGATTTCAACAACCTCTTACAGATAATAAAAAAAAGTTAATAAAAGGAACAAAAATAGCATTGAAGCATCAAACACAAAGATGAAACAAAACATGAAACAAGAATGAAAAGGACAATTAGTGACATACCACATCCAAAAGGGCCAAAAAGGAACAAGAACAAGGTTAGATCAATGAAACATGGCCTTGATAAAATTGTTATCCACCTAGATTTTAATTATTTTCCCATCTCAAATAATTGTTATGGTTGCAAACTTGCAGACTTCTATTTTAATAAAATTCTAATTTAAATCTTAGCTAACTATCACCCTTATTTTCTCATCAAAACCATCTAAGTCAATAATACATATTTTGTGAAATTTGATGCTATGTGTTAGTTTCTCAAGGCATTCATTTCACATCTTCTCATCTTCAAATCTTATTTGTGTATCATTCATATTAGAACAATTCAATTTTTTGAATAAAATAAATCTAGATCTACACAAGCATATGCATGCCTTAAGAGTGTTACTTACAAACTTGTATACATATTTTTAGGGGTTGATGTAGGGAATGCATCTCCTAGCGACACAATGACAACTCTTCCAAAATATATTTCTAAGTACTACCATTGTATTAATATCCAAAAAAGGAAAAAATAAATGAAGTTCACTAAAGAAAACTACAAAATAAAAAATCCACATTACACAAGTCCAAAATCCTGGATTAACCTCAAACTGCTAAACTCAACCCAAGACAAAACAAAAGATACTTCTAGCTGATAATTTCAAAATGTATTTCTTTCCACACTTTTAACATATAATTTCAAAATTCATTAGTTCTTATATGGTAGTTACTAATACAAGTTAGTTTATGCTTATAGTTTGTACACATTTAAATGATTAGCCTAAATCATACTTTTGTTTTTCTTTCAAATTTAATGTACAAAAGATAAATTGTGAAATTTATATATTCCTTCTAAAAATTTGAACTAAATTAATTAAAACATTGAATTCTTATTGTGAAAGTATAAAATTCAATTCCTTTTCATAATTAATATATAATATAAATATAATTTTTAAATAAATAGATTTCTAAATTATAACTCTTAATTTTTCATAAAAGGTTTCTAAAACGAGTTTTAAAAATAAAAAATAAAAAAATTCATGGTACTACTTGAAAGGAAATCTTGTATTATTTATTTTTAAAAATAAAACTATGTTAATCAAATTTATATTTAAAGGAAACAATTCGACCACATATTACAATTTTATCCTCATCCTCGAGCGACACTAATTTAATATAACTAGGTTTGGATTATTCTTGAGTGACTTTTCCTATTAGATATACATTTTGACCAACCACTTATTCTATATTTCTTAAGGCCTTCCCCCGTTGCGAGGAAAATATAATATCCATTGCCCGTGAAAACAAAATTAGGGAATCCATCACAAATTTACTGCCAGAGGAAGAAATATTTGATAAACCTGATTCACTTCAAATTAGTGTTTAATGGCTTTCAGTTTCTCAACACTTGCTATTTATATAGTATTGCAGTGTCTTCTATTAAAAATTTATGTTATAGAAGTAGAAAATATGTTCGTTAGCTTCCAACTAGATGGCCAATGTTAAGGATGAAAATCTAATCCAACTTGTAATCCAACTAATTGGAACAGCTCTGGTGGTGATAGGATTTGTTGATTATTGTAGATTGAAAGGTGGGATGTGGTTTTTTTTTAAAGCAACTTGAGTTGGATATGCTTTAAATCACTTTAAAGCAACTCAAGTTACATATGCTTTAAAACAATTCGAGTTGGATGTTTAGCAACAATACCATTTTTATTCTTTAACACAATGTTTCCAAGTTTGTGAGGACAAGATAAATCCAAGAGTGATTTTATGTGTAATTAAAGCAAAAGAAAGCAAGGAAATATTTTTTTCTTGCACACTAAGTAAAGCAGCTCGGCTCTATATATGTAAGATTGTTGTAGCAAACTCACATTGTATTTTTGAAAGAAAAATTTGTTGTTAGACTGAATAGAAGATCCAACATTTGCAGGTTTTTCCCCGCATTAGGGTTTCCTAAGTAAATTTGTGTTATTGTCTTTTTGTGATTGGCTTCTTGTTATTTTTGCTTCCACTGTTATTAGTTATTAATTAACCTAGTTGTATTAATTGTTATAAATTATATATTTTATTATATTTTGTGAATTTATTGAGCAATTAATCTGTTGCTGGGTTATAGAAATTAACATGGTATTAGAGCACTAAACTTTGAATACGAAGCCAAGATTTGTGACGCAGATTTCAAGAAAAAAAAATCAGATTTTCATCTCCAGTTCTTTTTGTGGCTATGGTAACCAGTGTTCAATATGAGGATAGGCTTGAGGGTGCATCTAACTTCTTGCAGTGGAAGGTTCAGATTATATTTGTTCTCAAGGAGAACAGGTTGTGGATATATACTAGTAAAGAAGTGACACCACCAACAAATGATCATGTTGCCTTAGATTCACATGAAGTCAAAGAGGCCAAGGCTCAGAGGATTATCGTGGATGGAGTAAGAGATCATTTAATTCCTCATTTATCAGGGAAAGACACCACCAAGGAGATGTGGGATACACTCACAAAACTTTATCAGAGTGACTATCAGAGTCGTAAGATGGTGCTCAAGGAAAAATTGCATAATACCAAGATGTCCAAAGGTGAGAGTGTGACCTCTTACTTTTCCAAGCTGACATAGGTCAAGGATGAGCTTGCTGTTGTTGGAGAGATGATTAATGAAGATGAGTTGGTGCGTATAGCCTTAAATGGTTTTTTGAAGCACTGGGAAGTGTTTTTCAAGTGTGTTGTCGGTAGAGATCGGCTACCTAATTGGGCAAGACTTTGGGATGATTTTGTTCAAGAGGAGATCTATGAAGGTGCTCATCGGGGAGATCAGATGAAAAAGTGTCAAGATGAAGAAAATCTTGCTCTTACAAGCAAGGGTAAGAAGAATTCCAATAAAGAGCAATCAGAAGGTTCTTCTTCCAAGAGTGGGAAGAAGAAAGATCTAAGCAAGATTAAATGTTTTTGCTGCCATCAGGTGGGTCACTATGCCAATCAATTTTCAAATAAGAAAAAGAAGGACAAGCAGAAGAAGCAATTTGCTGCTACAGCAGAGGTGGGCGAGTTTGCATCATGATTTGAGGATGATTTTTCACTCATTGCACGTCTCTCAAGTTCAATTTCCAATAGGGTGTGGTATATTGATAGTAGGGCTTCTTGCCACATGACAGGAGTTAGATAATGTTTCACCAAGTTGGAGGAGAAGAAGTTGGATTTCTATATTGAGCTTAGAGATAATGCCAAGTACCATGCAACTAGTATTGGCACCGTCAAGTTTCAGAGAGAGTTTGGCAAACCTTTGTTGGTGGAGGATGTGTTGTATGTCCCTGGCATGACAAAGAATTTAATCTTAGTTTTTTCTTTGGAAGACAAGGTTACATCGTGAACTTTGAGAGGGGAAAAGTCTATATTTGTCCAAAAGATTCCAAGGTTGCAAAAGTGATTGGAGTCAAGCATGGCAGCTTGTTTTGGTTACACTTTGAGCCAACACATGTGTTGGTTAGTAGTTGTAAAGGGATAGGAGAATTGTGGCACAAGAGGATGGCTCACCTTCAGCATGGAGCACTTAATATTCTTAAGGAAATAGTGACGGGGCTGCCTGAGATGAAGATAGAAAAGCATGAGGTGTGCAAGGGTTGTGCTCTTGGGAAATATGCCAAGACTAGTTTTCCAAGCAACGACACTAGATCCAAAGGCATTTTAGATCTTGTACATTCAGATGTGTGTGGGCCCATGTCAACAACATCCTTGAATGGATATGAGTATTATGTTACCTTCATTGATGATTTCTCCAAGAAGACATGGATATATTTCATGAAGAATAAAGATGAGGTCTTCAGTAGGTTCAAAGAGTTTAAGGCTCTTGTGGAGAACCAAACTAGGAAGAAGATCAAGATACTGAGATCTGATAATGGAGACAAGTATACCTCGAATACCTTCAAATATTTTTGTGCTCAGGAAGGTATCAAGAAAGAATTGACAGTTTTGTACAACCCTCAATAGAATGGGGTTGTTGAATGGAAGAATAGATCTATAGTTGGAGCAGCCAAGGCCATGCTTCATGATCAGGATCTTCCTTGGTTCTTATGGGCAAAAGCTTGCAACATAGCTGTGTATTTGTAGAATAGGATCCCTCACAAAGTGTTGGGCAAGTTGACTCTAGAAGAGGCGTTCTATGGTAAGAAACCAAATTTGGAGCACATTTGCATCTTTGGATGCCTTGTGTATTGTTACATTCCTGTTGAGAAGAGAATCAAGTTGGAACCTACTACAAAGAGGGGTATCTTTGTTGGGTACAGTGAAACTTCTAAGGCTTATCGGGTTTACATTCCTACTCTAATGAAAATCGTGGTTCACAGAGATGTGAAGTTCGACGAAGAAAGGGCTCTTCAGAAGTCAAGCAACTTGATGAATGAGGAGAAACACTTAGCCACAGTTGAGGTAGCACAAATTCCTCAAACTTCAATCATGCAAGCTGGAAAGCATAGCGAGCAAGGCGAGTAGGGTGATCAGAAGGAGGAATCAATAATTCCTCAACCTCAAATTCCTATTACATGGAAGAGGAGAAACAGGGCAGTTGAGCAGACATTGAGAGAAGCTCAAGAATATGTAGGTGATCCTCAAGATTCATTCAGATAGAGAAGGGCTCCTAGATGTTATTTTGAGTATGTGGCACTTATGAGTGAATTAATTGAAGTAGAGCCTTCTAGCTTTCAGGAGGCATCCAAGCACCAAGTGTGGAGAGATGCCATGGTGAAAGAGTATTCTTCCATCATGAAGAACAGTGTGTAGGAGGTAGTATCAAGACTAAAAGATAAGTCGATGGTGGGCTCGAGATGGTTGTATAAGATTAAGCATGCTGCAAATGGTAGTGTAGAGAAGTTCAAAGCCCAGTTTGTGGCTAAGGGGTTTTCTCAGAAGGAAGGAGTTGACTATGATGAGACTTTTACTCCA